>JACGCM010001022.1:0-59196 GCA_014058105.1 Kingdonia uniflora
AAGAAACAACTTCGACCCCACACGAGAGACCAATAACTACTGAAGCTCACAAGCAGCGCGGTAGAAACATTGATAACAATAGAAGAGGGATGACAAAACTGACACACCGTCCTGGTTCTGTCCCCAATGACAACATATCTTGTTATTTCACCAATGATAAAGGGAGAGGAGTGTTATCGCGCACCACGTAACCATTCCCGATGTCCAGAAACAAAACCTCTATGTCAGTACCACAAAGTTATAGCCATGAAACGACAACTGACTACCTCTCAACAAATCTTCATCCCATACTGTTAGTCGGCAGGCTTTCCAATTATGTCATCGACATCCAAAAATTCTCGAAGATGAAGCAAAAAAAAAAAAAAAAGATGTTGAACAAACCAAGTCCAAGGGCACTGGCCACTTGCATTGATCGAGAAGGAAAAAGGAAGAAGAGAAAAACAAGACGATCGAATAAATCCTGTTACAAAATAACCTCATTAAGAAAATACTGTAAACTCTCCCAGCTCGAGCAAAACAAAAATGCGCTACCAGATACCTTCGAGGACTGCGATACCAAGCAACTAAAGTATCCCATGATGTCCTCTCGTTCATTATGCTCACAGTGGGGACATGACTACCTACATAAGCTTCTTGTTCGATACGAAAGCGTGGTGATGTACGGTTCAAAAGAGCATGAAGTCCTAGGTTTTCACAGACTCGGTTAAAGCTGCGACAACGACAATGATCGGATTCAATGGTTCAAGGAATCAAACTACAAGAGAAATTAATTTCCAGTAAGGCAGGATCAGAGACCAAAGTCGTCAAATTTCCTAATAATCGAGTGAGTCAAATATTTAGGAATTTTAGGACGAAGTTGGTTACACTCGAGCAAGCTGGCCCTCTATATCAGTTAGCTTGCGTTTCCAAATAGATAACAGAGTCTAGCGCTCAAGGGTAGTCAGCAATTGCACAATGTGCAAAAAATACACCACCAATCTCAACAGAAACACTTCAACCAAAGCATAACAACTACAAAGAAAATGCCCCCCAGTTTTGAGTAGCAAAAAACCGAAGTGGTCGAATCCATACAAACGATGGTTCTGAACGTCACACCTTCATCGGCTCCAAACTATCCACCACCGCAAAAGAAGCCATGTTCAGCTCCTTAAGAAAACATTATATTGCTTGGGACTTTCCAAGATATGTCAAGCATTGAACTACGGCATGCCACAAGTTGAACCCTTCAAGACAGAAAAGCCGTCATAAGAAAATGTCGGAAACTCGGCCTCGACTACAAGAAGGTGAATGATGCAATTGATAAACTCCTTCGTGTAGGATTATGCGAGAAGCAAAATATCTGGAAATTGGGTTTCTAACAATGTGGCAATCGAAGAAAATGGGAATATCAAGGGTTTGCGTTGGAACTTCACAAAACCCACAAGTTCACAACCAAGACAGCTTTTGCTACATTAATTCTCATAACTCCGCCTCTGTTGCCGTCACAAATTTATTTCTATGATGAATGTAGCCCTCAGGCTACAACCAAGTTCCACTTCAACGAGATGATCGGAAAGACCAACCTTCATACCGAAAGAGTTTTATGTTACACAGTAATGCCTTTTGAGTCAGAAAATGCAAAAGATACTTATCAAATGTTGCTTGTGACTAAAATGTTCAAAGATCCTCTCGGTACGATTATGGAAGTACATCGCACACTATGATCTGAATAAGTCTTAAATGCGAAGTCAATTCTAACAACCTCCAAAAAATATTCGTATTCTTGGCAAGTACAGATGAAACTCAACCTATTAAAATGCAGTAGGTGTTTGCCTGGCAAATTTCTGGATACATGGTCAGCAAAAAAGAATCGAAAATGATCTGACATAAATGACAGCACTCATGGCAATTGCATCTCTCGAACACGAAAAGATGTGCAAAGCTCGCAGCAAAATTGCCGCTCTTCGCGTGTATCTCCAAATCATTCTGATCGATGCAAATGTATTTACCTTTCTTTGTGGCAATCCCATACAGTAACAAAGAACCAACAAAAGAGGCCTTTGCGACACCTGACTGTGGAATTAGCTTCAAGATCTTAAATGGGACACTGAGGCATCCACTATATGCGTACTCCAGTTGAGGCGAAACATCTAATAATGTATCTATTCCACCACTGAAGACTCTATCAGCTCGTATTATCGGGAAACGCGGGCGTAGAAAACCGATTATACTTTTGCACAAAACTCTCATGCCTGCCAGAGAAAAAAGTCACCATACAGAAAAAGAACTGCTCGCCTTAGTTCAGCTCTCAAAAACTTCGTCCATACTTGCAAGTTCACCCCAATAAAAGTCATTACTAAGACCCCCTCAAAATGACTCTCCAAGAAAGAGAAATCTCGAGATACTTAATCATTCCTGCCATAAACCACCTCATTCAAAATACGGTCAACACCCTCTCCTGGCGTTATTCCGGTTCATCTAATCAATCGAAATACAATCCCTGACACATCGGGCAAGCCTACAGTTCCCGCGATCACGAATTCATTGCAACCTAACAATCTTCCTCCACCCCTCCTAACAAATTACACAATCTCTCCCAACCCCCAACCGTTATTCTACCTTCGACCCATTGCATCCACAAGCATCACCATTAACATATCCCAATGTCCAAACCTAACCACAGTGATCTCTGCATATGTCCATTAAACCATCGCAAATTGAACTGACCCTTACACAAATTACATCTTAATTATCTCATATATCAAAAAAATCAATTAAACATTCAAACCACAAAAAACTTAAAAAAAGAAAATTATAATCGCAAGATCATAACATTGTGTACGTGTTGCTTCAGTATCCCTTTCTTTCACTCGCTTTGCTCTTGCAATAACATACTAATCCCCCCTGTCGTAATTGTAGCCAAACAACTTAGAGAAGGAGCACAGGCACTTGCACCAAATAATTTTTTTATAAAATTTGCTACAGTGATGAACAGTCGTCAACCTCAAACTATATCGACCACGTGACCTGTTCCGTGCACCGCTTCGCGAGCCGTTAAAGCTCATTGAACGTAATGCCTCTACGTCTTTTCTCGATGTCTATGGCCCTCGCCTTCTCCACATCAACACACTACTTACATTCTTGCTTCCATTCTTCCATATCTGGGGAAATTGGCTTCTGCTACATTCAAACTCAACAAAACAAACCTATCCTGTCACAAAGACGATGTAGATCATTTTCATTACAACTTTAAACTCGCCTAATGGAACACACCTTGCCATACTCACTCTTCTCGTTAGTTTACCTATTTAATTACTTTACTTTCAAATCCCTATATATTTGGGCACATATTCTACAAAATGTACAAACTCATTATTAGACATTTGAGCACACATTTTGCTAATGCATTTTTCACTCCCAAATTTTCAACAAGTACATCTTATATTCGACAAAAATCGCACATTCATTCCATTCAACAACTACTTTACATACTTCATTTACCAAAATGATTCGCTTATTACAGAGGTCCTACAACTACGACACTACAACTTCATAAACCCCTCGCTGCAGCCTCATATCTTTTCACCAACAACGTCGTCGAGTCCACATACCACCGGCGCATTCTGGCGGACGTCAATATTGTAATTTACAACGGAACTCAAAGTCCCCAAACTTTCCTAACCTTTACCTCACCCATCACTTCGTAATCTGGTTCTTCAGGATCTTCCAAGTGCATGTCACAATTCCGAGAGACAAATATCAACTATACAGTACCCAGTACATCGCGCTGAAAACGTCTGAACCTTATTCCAAGTCTGCGATCTCGTCTTCACCATTTTCTTGACTGATACACAGTTGCTACACTACATATATTTATACCCACTTCTGTCAAAATCAACTCCCTGTATTTACTCTACCTTGGAACTCAGGAATTTCAAAGTCAAATCAATCACCTCGAAATCCATTCTTGGACCCACTCGGTTAATTACATTCGAGATGTTTAACAAAACTTATTCATTTTATGTGCATGTAACGTTCAACGCTGATCATCGATAACTTACATTCTACAATTTATACAATCGACAAACCCTACTCGTATTTCCATAAACAATAATTATAAAATGCATAATCAAAAAACAGAATATGGCGCAAAAATAATCGAAGCAAATATCATTATTTATTTACCAACTGTTACAATTCGGTCAATACAAAATATCCTTCGATTACATCACATCCGCTACACACTATCTTTACATTCGACTTGAACTATTAATTACTTATGCTTCATGTACCAGGATCTGATATTATCACATCTTTTCACCAGAATTGGCATTGTCTCTGGCATGAAGCACAGATATCCTAAAAACTCAATGAGTTCAAGTCATTGAACTTCTAAGAGCTGTCCAGCACAAGGCAGCAGAAAATTGCAAGAAACCTCCTACGTTCGGCAAGATCCCAAAATACACAGCCAACCGTCAATACCTCGTCTTCAACACGAGCAATATCCTTTCTCCCCCAATATGAGATAATCTCATACTTCAGCAACGCCTGGTAACCCAGATGTTACCAACAGATATAAATTTCTTTGACAATTCCTTCCCCCACCCTCATCACAGTGACAGAATCACTTGCAGAGATCCCCAACGCTAGTTTAGGAAGGTACTTACCTCAAAATCCTCAGCATCTCCTCCTTCGGCTACCTGTTATGCCACACATGGGGAGTCATCTTCCAAAATCACAACAATAATACCCTCCATCTTCACTCTGCCAGGTTCATTATATCGCATTAATTGCTCATCGGGAAAGATCTGACCACATACAATCCCACCTTGACCGTAAATGATAAACTGATGACTCGAGAAAACATTCGACAACCTCTTCAAATTCCAATTCTTCTCGACACAACCACAAATACTTTGTCGAGAATGAGGCGATTGTAGTAGCATATTCCCCAGATTCGACATGAGTAAACCAACACGGCGTAGCGAAAATAGTCTATCATAGTCGAAGACAACTAAGTGTCTAGAAGGTTTATGAGCCTCGACTACCAAAAAATAGCCGTTGAGCCTGGTCAAGTAAGTGTTGTTAGAGATTCGTGAAGCTTGCCCACTCCCCCCAGAATATGAGACTTTTTCCATCATTTTGTAAACTGCCTGTATACACTATAAATACAAGCAGATAATAGAATAAAAAGAGGGGCAACTCTATAATCCTTACATCCTCACCCTATTATAACCCAAAAAACTTGTAATAACTAGCATCATTAGATTTTACCTCAAAAATTTCCTCGAGGTCGTGGTTTTTATCAGCTTTTACTGAGTTTTCCACGTAAAATCTGTTTGTTTAGCCTCTATTTCATTTTCTTACGAATAGTATGGTGAAGATTCTCCCTCTGAAAAACTCGCCACTACACTATGTATTCTCAGTGTGGCGAATTCAAGATGTTATTTGGAATGCTTTAGTCCATCACAGAAACAACTTATGCTTCCATTTCAACACTATACAAGGGCTAAATAATTTGGTTATCAAAAATAGAAAACTTCATTTACTGATGTAACTTTACCAATCTAACATCACAAAATTGAACTCATCCACACCACACGTAAAAATAGAAATAACCTTATTCATTCATAGAGCATAATAAACCTGACTTCCAAATTGAAAACAAAACTTGCATAATAACATAAAAATCCAAAATTTGTGCCCATAGAATCAAATATCTCTTTGCAAGTTTGCTTGAAATCCTCCATTCACCATCTTCAAAGTAGTCTCCAGCCTCTTCAAAAGTTTAAAAAATGATTTGGATTTGGGAGGCTAAATGTGTTCAGCACTGCCTAGCATTTTAACGAACTAACTATATGATTGGTTATATAAATGGGAGTTGTGGTCTTAGTAATTACTTGTGATCCTATACAGATCTTTGAGGATAACGCGCATGTGTTCACCATGTTAAAGCTGGCTATATCAAAAGTGATAAGACAAAGTACATCTCGCCAAAGTTCTTCCAATCCACGAGTTGCAAGAGATGAAATAAGTTGAAGCAGTCAAGTTCGCATTTGAGAATTTTGCAGACTTACTTACTAAGGCATGCCGAAGCCAATTTTGAGAAGTGGTTTATAGGATCGGAATGCACAGTTATACTCACTCAACGGTGTTGAGCTTATAGACGTAGACGTCAGAGGTAGTTTGACCCACTGACGAGTGTCAAAAGTGTTTGTTTTTTGCTCACTGTGATATAGATATATCTGAATATAGAATATACATAATATAGGATATATACTAAATATAGAATTCTCTAAATATATGATATTCTTACTTAGCGCCCAAGTAATTGTAACTATATAAGGAGAATGTCTTCTTCCATTGAATCATCGAATAATAATAAAGTTAGTACTTCTCGAATCTCTTATTCTTTGTATTAGTTTACATGGCATCAGAGCGGGTTCGATAATAAACCTGATTATTTCGAATTGAATGAATTGAATTCCGCTACGAATTGCTGTCCCAAAGATTAATTCTGTTGTGAAGTTCGAAGTTACTGTAGCTGTAGCAGTCCGAAGTACTGTGTAGCAGTAGTATTCGAAATTAATGTAGCAGTTCGACGTACTGTAGTAGATACCAGAAAATCACGGTAGCAGTCCGAAGTTAATGTAGCAGTTCGAAGTTACTGCAACAGATACCAGAAAAATCACTGTAGCAGTTCGACCAATGGGTTCCAATGATGATACAACAATGGTATCATCAAACTCAAACCCTAATCCTCCTTCAGTGAATGTTGCCCACTCAGGTATGAAAACTAAATGTAGTGTTTTAGTTGTAAATTCTTTGAATAGTACTGGTTAATTGATACTGGTGTATCAGATCACATGGCAAACGACTCTAACATATTATCATCCATTACACCTTTAACCTAAACCTCTATATACACAGCAAATGGTGGTTCCTCTTCTGTAATTGGAGAAGGTTCCACTGACATATCTGAATCCCTGACATTAAACTAGTCCTTATTTTCTTGCTCTAGAGTACAATATCTTGTCTGTCAGCTGGATCACTATTGCAGTTACATGTACCGTGAAGTTTTGGCCTCAATTATGTATTTTTTAGGACATAATGACTCAGCAGTTCTTGGTAGTGGTGTTAGAAAATGGAATCTCTACTATTTGGACTGTCTAATAGTAGGAGAGCAGAGAATTTATCAGGTGAATAAAGTCTGAGGAATTGAAGAAGCAAAAGCTAATATGTGGTTATGGCATCGGCGACTGGGTCATCTCTTCTTCGGGTATCTTCAGAAATTAAATTCATTATTATTTTTGAATTGCAGTATTTCAGAGTTTAAGTGTGATATTTGCGAACTCGCTAAGAGTCATCGTATTACATACTCTCCAAGTTTCAATAAAAGTTCAGAACCTTTTAGTATTATTCACTCTGATGTATGAGGTCCTGCACGTAGTCCATTATTGTTTGGAGCTCGTTATTTTGTGACTTTTATTGATGAGTGTACTCGTATGATGTGGGTATCCATAATTACCCATAAAAGTGAAGTCTTTGAAGTATTTACAATTTTTTATCAAATGGTTTTGAGTCAATTTTAAAGGAGGATACAAGTGTATCAATCTGATAATGGAGAAGAATTTACTAGTAATGACATGTCGGAGTTCTTGACAAATAACGGCATTCAACATCAAACCTCTAATGTTTATACCCCATATCAAAGTGGGTTAGCTGAACGAATGAATAGACAACTGTTAGAAGTTGTTCGTGCATCTCTTTTTGGAATGAATATGCCATTGAATTATTAGGGAGAAGCGTTAAAATTTGTTGCTTACTTGATAAATCGCACACCATCTAGGGTCATTGAATTTCAGACCCCCTTCCAAAAACTTTATGATCTTATCACCATCCCTGCAATGCCAAACCTAGAACCACACATTTTTGGATGTGTTGTCTTTGTTCATATACCTAAACATCAGCGAGGAAAATTGGATAATTGTGCTCGAAAGTGTGTATTTCTTGGATATACTGATTTTAAAAAGGGTTATCGTTGTTATGATCCTGTGGAGGGGAAGGTGTATATATCTTTGGATGTTTCGTTTCGAGAATTAGAGGCGCATCTTGTGGGATCTTCCCTTCAAGGGGAGAAACATAGTGATAGTGAAGGAAAGATCCCTAAAGGATTTGACGAGTAATTTGAACAGGCATAACAATCTAACTGATGATGAAAAGGAAAGTGAAGCAGAGCGGATGAGAGGGGGAGATCAGGGTATTTAAGATGAACTTCATATGAATGCAGAGGATCAGACAAAGGGGGAGATCAAGCTGAAATAGTAGAAGTTGTCTGTGACTCCAACATTCTAACACCATCTACCGAAGTACTGCTGAAGAATGTCGAACCTCAGGTATTACCTAATCCTAACACTATTAATGATATTCAACCTAGATGTTCAGAAAGGCCCACTAAAGGTATTCCAAAATCTACTTATGAACCAAATATCAATTCTAAAGCCAAATACCCAATTTCTGATTATGTGTCCACCCATAGGTTGGCTAAGTCGTTTACATGCACTATGAATCAATTATCTTTTGTATCTATTCCTAGTAATTTGTAGGAAACACTATCAGATCCACGATGGAAGAAAGCCATGAACGAAGAGATGAATGCATTACAGAAGAATTCTACTTAGGAACTTGTTGATAAACCCCACGGATATCGTATTATTGGGTGTCGTTGGATCTTTACTATAAAGATGAATTCAGATGGAAGTATTGATAGGTATAAAGCTGGACTAGTTGCCAAAAGGTATACGCAGACGTATGGTGTGGATTATGAGGAGACCTTCACCCCAGTGGCAAAGATAAACACTATTCATGTACTCATTTCTCTTGTAGCCAATCAAGGTTGGCCATTACAACAATTTGACGTGAAGAATGCATTTCTCAATGGAGACTTAGAAGAAGAAGTATACATGGAGTTACCACCTGGAGTCATGAATTCTGAAGGAGGAAAAGTATTCAAATTAAAGAAGGCATTGTACGGGTTAAAATAATCACCACGAGCTTGGTTTGGACGGTTTTCGAAGAGCATGAAAGCATTTGGATATATACAAAGTATTCTGATCATACATTGTTTATAAAACGGAAGTCAGGAAAGCTTACCGCTCTTATTGTTTATGTTGATGATATGGTTGTTACTGAAAATAACTCAGTAGAAATGAAGGAACTGAAGAACTATTTATCACAGGAATTTGAGATGAAGAATTTGGGACAGTTAAAATACTTCTTAGGCATTGAAGTTGCAAGATAAAGTCAAGGTATTTTCATGTCTCAACGAAAGTATATATTAAACCTTCTTGCAAAAACTGGGATGCTTGATTGCAAATCGGTAGATACACCGATTGAAGCGAATTATCACTTGGAAATGTTTTTCGACCAAGTTCCATGTGACAAATGAAGGTAACAACGCTTAGTGGGAAGACTAATTTATTTCTCCCATACTCGACCGGATATTGCATATGTCATTAGCGTCGTAAGTCAATTCCTGCATAATCCAAGTGAATAACATATGAAGGCGGTCTTTCGAATACTAAGGTACTTGAAGAAATCTCTGGGAAAATGTCTCTTATTCCAGAAAAGTGATGATATGGAAGTAATGGGATATATCGATGCAGATTGGGCAGGAGATATGACGACCAGAAGGTCAACCTCAGGCTATTTTACGTTTGTATGTGGGAATTTGGTGACATTTAGAGCTAAGAAGCAAAATGTTGTTGCTAGATCAAGTGCAGAATCTGAGTTTCGGGGTATGGCTCATGGAGTATGTGAACTATTATGGATACGGAATATATTGAAGGATCTTGGATTTAAACTCATGAAAGCAATGGATCTACACTGTGACAATAAAGCAACGATTATGATTGCACACAATCCAATTCAACATGACCGTATGAAACATGTTGAAGTGGATCGGTTATTTATCAGAGAAAATATTGACAAAGGCTGTATATCTTTTCCATTCGTGAAGTCGGAAGATCAACTTGCAGATATTCTTACGAAAGAAGTTTGTGGACGAATATTTAACGACATGATTGACAAGCTGGGCATGATTGACATCTATGCTCCATCTTTAGGGGGAGTGTTGAATATAAAATATATGTTGAATATATAATATATCTAATATAAGATATATACTAATTATAAAATTCTCTAAATATATGATATTCTTACTTAGCGCCCAAGTAATTGTAACTATATAAGGAAAATGTCTTCTTCCATTTTAATTATCGAATAATAATAAAGTTAGTCATTTTCGAATCTCTTATTTTTTGTATTAGTTTCTACACTCACTACATCAGGGGAAATTCGTCCCGGCTGATAAGATCTAAATGTGTTTGATACTTGTACATACATCTAGGGGTGTTTGATCCTCATAGATAATATCCTCGCTGATACGTTCTGAGGTGTTTGATCCTTGCTAACTGAACAAGAAGCGGGTTGTGCTCCTTTTATGTAGCTTTTTCCCTTATATGTAGCTTTTTCAGAGCAAATCATCCTGTAAACATCCCACTTCTCTGCAAACTTGCCCATCAAATCATTCTCCTGATCCATGGACACAAACCAAGTTTACCAGCCTGGGCTGTTGTTGACCTCCATTCCAGATTTAGCTGTAACTCTAACTTGATGGTTCTGGCTCAGAAGCTATTTGGATTCTGCAGGTTAAAGATTGATAGAAAAGTGTGGCTTCGGGACTGGGTGTTGGTTTCCAACCGTACTAGCACAAAAGTCTGAGTCCTGGTTGAGAAGAATCAAAATTGGTGCGAGGAAGAAAATTGCACGGTTTGAGCTGCCCATGCCCTTCTTTGTTGATTGAGTCTCATTTTAGGAAGGAAAGTAGCGGAACTGATGGAGTTGCTTCTACGTGATGAGTATGTGAGGTACCCACACTTCTATCTTGAACCTTTTCCCGCATCAAAGATGCGAGTTCAAACTTTATCTCTAGTGCTATAAGCATGAAGATTGCGGCATATAACCCTAGAAGAGATGTCCTTGACCCTTCAACTGCTAATAGTGTAATGAGCTTGTTGTCTTCTTCTCCCACATCTCCAAGTATATTATCTCCAAGGAAATCTTTCGCTCTCACTTGACCTTCTAATAAATATGTGACTGGGAAGAGAGCAACAAGTAGAGCAAACACCCATGGTAGGAGCCTTGCGCTCCAAGCAAATGGGAAATGAGTGAAGACAACAAATACAGATGTACAGACTGAAGTTGCAACAATTAGAGCATGGAGCATTGTCGCTTGGAGGAAATATTCGGCAGAGATATAGATTCCCAAAGCGAGGCCAACCCCAATCGCGTAAAACACTCTCAACTCAACTCAACTATATATTTGACAGGGATGATGGAGGTAACCGCTGCAATGAGTAGCCATGTAGGCTTTGATGCTATAAATCCGTAGATGGAAATGTCATCCGTGGATTGGTGAGCCGCCCGTATCAAGTCTGAACCAAAAGCTCGTGATAATGGAATCGGTGGTTGCAAGAGGATAAATAGAAGTCCCGTTGCCACAACGAGCACCAGGCATCTCTTTGCAGACTGCACAATCATGAAAAAAAAAGCTATTAATTAAGTATGACCAAACATACAAGACTGTGAAAGAAAAGAAACAATTAAAAAGGCTTTCAAAATTCTAGTTTCCTGACCAAAGCTATATTTTGGAAGGAAAAAAATCACTGCAAGCAAAAGTTTAAAAAAAGAGATATGAACATAAATTCACGAAGGGAGGTCTTTAAAAAGAACAGATGGACAATTTAGATGAAAGTTGGCAAAAAACAAAATATTTAATCGTACTGAAATAAATCAAAAAGTTAAAGAGCTCTGCTGACTAGCAAAATTTTGGAAATACTACTATTAACGAAATGTTGAGGATCAATGTAGAAAAGTAAATACCTGGACATGAGAGAAGTGTAGAGCAACTATGAGTATGCAAGCTACTCCTATTAGAACAATACAGAATCCCAGAAGTAGGCCATTTGATGGAGATCGCCCATTCCATCATTGCAGAACCTCAAATATAGTTTCATGGCAAAACCAAATAAATAGAGCAACTGTACCAGCATGCACGTATCCCTGCCAAGCTTTCATTTCAAAACCAAAAGTTAAAATTAAATGCAAGAGAAAAGGTGAAACTTTTAGAGGGTAATCACTATAGTAAACTTTCAAAAAAAGAGAGTAGATGGCATAGGTTACTAAATACTTGTAAAGCAGCAAAGGAGGAGATACAACCAGTAGAAGAACAGCTGACACCCATATAACAGACTTCGATGTTATAAACAACATGGCAACTTTCAAAAAATATAAACACGTTAAGATCCAAAACGCCTTTTGCCCGATACATTGATCTGCAACTAGTTTCTTGCCAAAGCCAAACCCACAAAAGTTGTAGTTATAACCATGTAGCTCGGATACATCACATCCTCGTCACCAAAGTAGTACATGTTGGAATAATTAAAAAAGCGGTTCTCTATGTGGCACAAGAGCAGCGCGTGGCTGATAACACCCAACTCTGTGAGAAAACGAAGTTTAGATGGAAGAAGCGCGATACCCGGAACAGACATAGCGAGGATCACATCAGCAACTATAAGCTTACAGAAGGATTTCAGAGACATCCCAGCCATCCATATGTTGAGATCCCAGAAATTTTGTTGAACAGGCCACATCACCATCAAGCTTGCGAGTAGAACAAATGCAAAATATGAGGACAAACTCTTCTTTGTGAAAAATCTAGCTAAATAGAATCCAGATATCAAAGGAAGCTAAAGAAACTGCAAGAGAAAGATAAGAACATTGTATGTTATTATATGACGTAAATGCTCATAGAGGTCATCTAATAGTCAACTTAGTCACAGCATATAACTCAACAACAAACTCAAATATTCCAAGTACAGAGTAAAACGTTGATGTCAAAATCGATCAGAAGATGAACTTTAACGCTAGACATTGCACACAAGATCTTAGACTACATGTTTCTGACCAAAGGGTTATGACTGATAAGTACAATCTACAAGTATGGTAGCTTTAACATAAGGGACCAGCTAACTAGTTAACAAATACTTATATTCATTAGCACAATATACACGCACAGCTACTTAAAGTATACTATGCTTCAGGAACAATTTGAGTAAAATGAGTAGATATGACAATCTACACGCACGGCTAGGTTAAGGACATGGATTGTAAGTTTTCAAGTTATTCACTTAATCCAGATTTGTAACACAAATGAGGATAAAAAGAGTAGATATGCTTTCAATAATACAGTCAGTTCCAGTTTGTCTTTCCATATATTACTGTATGTTTATCTACTAGGATTTCACTGATTTAATCCCCTGGGACTGTACCGCTCATTTGGGCAAACATAACTCCGTTCGTGCACATAAGACCAAACCCATGGTGTTCTAACAAATGTGTCCAGTGAAAGTAGGATGGATGGTCACCCATAGATGATAGATGAAACAAAACTACATATTAAGACTCCAGTAGAGTAACTGTGAGCCTAAAGTAATAAAATCTAGCCCGAGTATCATGAAAATAAGGAGCTCTTAGAAAAAATAAACCGAATACCGTGAGCCTAAAGTAATAAAATCTAGCACGAATATCATGAAAATAAGGTGCTCTTAGAAACATGTGAGCCGAACAGTAAAAGAAAAGAGAACTGTACAAGCAAACCAAAAACTTGCATTTATATTTCTCTTATAATGTGCATAGACGGCATTATAAATGCACAAGTTGTGATAGCTTGTTAGGTTCTCACTTGAACATGCTCTTATTCAAATTAATTCATATATAACACTTCTTATTTCATATATATCTGAGTACAATAATATCTACTTCAATTTTAGTTTAGGGTGACTATAGTACCAGTGCTACTGGTTCCCGGATATGGGGCTGTCTCGTCCCTTTATGAAGTCCAGCACAGCCTCAGCTAACTCAACTTCATGTTCAGTGTAACAATGATTAGCTCCTTCTACAATGTGGAGTTTATGGTTGGATATGATCTTCGCAAATTCCGAGGCATCTTCCACCGGTATAACTTCATCCATTGAGCCATGAACTGTCAACACCCTGTACTTCTTTTTGTTAGCAATAACACAACGGTAGATTATAAAACAGCTGACACTTGATGTACTGCAACTACTAATGAAAAGTAGCAAGTTACCAAAAAGGACTAGGAAATTGAATTTGATGTTTTTCATAAATCAACGTGTATATCAATGGAAAGTAATAAGTTACCTGCAGTTCTTTCCAATCGTCAGGGATGCTGCATGGATATCTGTGCTTAGGCGTTCCATTAAACTATCTTCGGTCACACGATATTGGACTTCTCCTACAGTTTAGTGGAAAGTCAATGATTGTATGAATTTAAGAATAACCAAAATATAAATTTGAGGTTATAATTAGCACACGTGTACAACAAGTGCAAGTCTATCAAAAACACATAACCTGACATAGTATAAATACAGAAATGGTGCCCAACGATGCGTGTGAATATAAAACCAGACATAATCTGTATTGTGAAAGCCTTATTCTAAAATTCTGGGGTATGCTAAATGGATTGAGTTTTAAGAAAATATTTTACCAAATCCATTGCTCTGCTAAGGCAAGGTTTGAAATGTGGCCAACACGACAGCACATGTCCATTTTACTCATTTCTCTTACTTTTGTACAGCCTTAAAGTTGTACTCACGGAAAACATGATATTCTAAAATGTAGATGGGATAGGAAAAGCCTATAAAGTAAAAAATATTATCGGTTAGCATGTTGAGACCACATAACTGGAAAAGGAGATAAATTACCTTTCTCGCCCAAATATCAATATATCCCTTCTTTTTGATTCTTTCCAAAAAATTGTTACCCAAGTGCTCTCCAATTCCTTTCTTCAGATCAAACGCCCAGAAACATTGACTACTTTTGGCAGGTCATGATACCTAGAAGCATATAGCAGAACCACATTTCCTCCTGATAGAAACATTTTTAGTAATAAAGCAACTCGAAGTAGTATACTTGCACAAATGAAATGTTAGCAATCTGACAATATTACCATTCCGAGCTTTAGAATCTATTTTCAAATGTCAAGATTTGTTTTCTTTTCTTTCTTTGATTTTATATATTAGATAAAGGAAACAACCTAGCAAAAAATAAAATAAAATAAAGGAAACATGAACTGAGGTCACCTTTACTATGCCCAAGAATTGCACTTATCACATGTTTAGCCCCAGAGAAATATAAGACCACAGCATGTAAGTCTTCAACTTCTCTAGAGTAATTTCCAAACTGAAATGATCCTTCACTTTCCCTACAAAGAGGAGCAATAGTTCTGTCATATTTAACTGAATCAAAGTAAAATCTTACTCACACGTTAAATACCAAATTACAGCAGAAGAATGCTTAACTCTTGATAATGAGGTAAATTTGTGTGGATTTCCCATTTTCGCATTAAATACTATAGATGCCCCCTTTTCATCACCGCTTACCCATTTCCAGCAAAATCGAAGTGGAAGACACTTATTCCTTCCTTCACCAATGCAGAAACAAGGCTGACAATTGTACTAGATTCCTGGAAATAAAAACATCAATAATAAATCCAAAAAGGCATTACACCGAATACATTCATGCGATTTTTCTTGTAGTGCCTGTGAATTATAGAGTTTCCTTTCAAAACCAACTTGCCAAAAAATGAAGAGCGAAATAAACAACTAGATACACAATCTCCTTAGACACACATAAGGTGTGTCTTTGTGTAAGGAGTATAAAATAAAGTATAGTCATTTTCCAGTGCAAGTAATGTTTAGAACTACATATTTGTCCATGACTACATATATAAGAAATTAGGTTTAATTATTAGCTCTCCTAGCCAAGTATTTTTATTTTAAAAAATAACAATAATTACAATCTCTCAAAAGATTTTCACAATCCAGTCTAAGGATATTTACTTACTTAAAAATAAAAAATAACACTTTTTCTTTACAGTTGTTGACCTTGTTTTCTTTAAGTTGGCCCCTTTTCCTATCATTTGGAAGATTTGGAATGAATGAAACAAGTTGAGTTTAATGGGAATCTGGTGTTTTGCCTTTTCATTTGTTGTTGTTATTAGTGTTTCGTGTATCTTCTGGTGTTTTGTCACTTGTGGAGACTCTGCTTTTCTAGCATGTAAACTAAAGCATGCCCAAGCGTTAGCAGAACTAGTTCAAATTATACAAGAATCTAATACAAGTATTAAGAAACTGTATGCAGCCAAGCCAATGCAACCAATTAATAATAATGTGTTTCCAATAGTTTCATTTCTTATTATAGAATAAAGTAATAATGTAAATCGACCCAATATTCCCATAACTGAAATGAATGCAGAACCTCAAAAGTATACACATAAAGGTGTTTCCTGCATCCTAGGTGTGCAGTTATATAGGTCTCACTTTAATAATATCAAATATAGAAAACGAATTTGTAGACTTTGAATTACCAAAAAGGCTCGCTAAACTTGGTTACACAAATGACCCAAGAGGCTCTAAAGGTATGCTTAGTACTTTGTGGAAATACATAGTTACGTGTCACTAGTGGTGAATGATATCAGTCCCCTAAATGGATCCTCGTCAAATTTTGGGAACAGTAATGCATGCTCTCAGAAACCCATGACCCTTTTAATTGTCTGATGTCACATTATCAAAATACTATAAAAGATATACAACTACTCAACCAGGGAAATATAAAAGTACTAAGTATCATTATTTACAACCTTTGAGGATCCTAAACCATGGCATAGGATTACAAGCTCTGCTGATTCTGTTTCATGCAACAATCCCACAAGCTTTTCACCATAGCTGTTTCGCAACGTAACTTTTTCCACATGAGCTACTGCAAAAAGAGGTCCGAGATTGTAATACATATATGACTATAATAGGGGCAACGAGATCATAAAAGTGAAGAGGGGCTACTAGCATATATAGACAATGGTGCATTCGTTGAGTTTCAAATGTCAATTTAAATTTACCATTTACACAAATCAACCCTGCACCATTGTTTAAGTAAATTCATCGAAGTGTAAATTTACGTTCAACAGTGGTCTCTATTAATGTTATCTTTAACATGTTACTTGGGTACCTAATGACTATACTATGTTCTTAGCTTTCAAATGCTCTAACCTCTCAGTACTCTACAGTCTACACATGCTGAACAAATCTTATGTTTCCCTTTTTCCACTCGATATCTATATGTAATGTTTTCGCCAAAACCTTTACTGAGTTACTCTAATTCAGATCACAGAAGTCATAAATAGTATTTCAATTATAAACATAAATCAAAGAAACATTCTCAATTGTTGGATTTTACTGACCTGATGAGTTTTGCATTTTGTTAGACCAAATTGACTTTGTTGTTGCTGTTATTGTATGATGAGGGAAAGGTGTTAAGGAACTGTTTGGTTAGAACCAGATGGGATGAGACAGTGACACCATATATATTTTTCATGTAATAGTGATCATTGCTAGTGGGAAACGACTGGAAAATTGATCACAATGCAGCCGGTGTTGCTCAGGGATTGAAGATATCCAAAGATATATTGGGGATGAGCATGTTGAATACTCTGTTTTCTATTTGAATAGACTTTGGGTTGTTCTAATAAAATCAATCAGGTGGTTTTCTATTCGAATAGAAAATGTTTTGTTCGAATACATCGAACAGACATTGGAAATACTCATTTTTTTAAGTTTTGTTGAACCCTTAACTTGCCTCGAGATTTGAGCGATTGTAAAAGGTTTTCCCTAGTATATAAAGGGAAACCTAAGTCATTTGTGAGCCACCCTTTTTGACAATCTTTTGGTGAGAAACTTTGAGGAATTTCTTTTAGTGAGAAATCCAAAATTGGGCATGAGTGATTGTAATTGGGACATCGAATAAACTCTCTCTCTCTCTCTCTCTCTTGAAAGTGAACGTAGGTAATTTGCTGAACCACTATAATCTTGGTGTTGTGTGTTTCTTGTTTGTGTTTGTTCATTGCTAACCTAAATCGACTTGGAGTTTGTGGCTTCCGGGCTTGCGGCTCAACAATTGGTGTCAGAGCGAGGCCGATTCCTCGGTTGTGCGATTTTGAGGTAACTTAGGGTTTCTCAATTTCATTGATCTTGATTTGGTTAGTTCATGAAAATTGGGGGAAATATGGGAGATGAAGTTGATGTTGAAACTAGTTCTTCGGCCCCGAAAAGAAATACGATGGTGATGTTCAACAATGCAAAAATTGAAGTTGAAAAATTCAATGACACAAATAACTTCGCTATGTGGAGATGTGAAGTTATTGATGCCCTAAGTCAACAAGACTTAGACAAGGTATTGGAGGATAAGCCGGATAAAATAGAGGAGAATGTATGGCGGAAGATAAATAAAAGAGCATATGGTCAAATTTAATATTGTCTTGCTCAAGACATTAAATACCTTGTGATGAATGAGACTTCCACAAAAGAAATTTGACGGATATTAGAGGAGAAGTATTTGGTAAAGAGCATCCAAAATCGACTCCACTTGAAAAGGAAGCTTTATCGCCTTACTATGAGGCAATGGATTAGTATGTCCGAGCATTTGAATGACTTCACTAAGTTGTGGCCGACTTAGCAAATCTTGAAGAGATAGTTGGGGATGAAGATAAAGCTCTATTATTCTTGACCTCACTTCCGGAAGAATTCGAACATTTCGTTACAACGATTACTTATGGAAAGAGTTCTTTGTAGTACACGGATGTGACTACGGCCGTAGTTAACCACGAGTACCGGAGAAAAGAGAAGAGAAAGACCGACAAGTCCACATCCGAAGTACTAACGATTCGGGGTAGAACCTCGGATAAGAAGAAACCGTTTCGTAACAACTCTCGATTGAAATCGAGAGGTCGTGAGGGGAACCGGAATAATTTGACTAAGAACCAATGCGCATTTTGCAAGGAAACAGGACATTGAAAAGTTGATTGTCCCGCGCTCAAGAAGAAGAAAGCGAGAAAATTGGGTTCTTCTGTGAATTTGGCTCAGGACACAGAAACGGGAAGTAATAGCTGTGACTACTCTTTTACTATAACTTCTGGTGCATGTATTATTGATACAAATGAATGGATTTTAGATTCGGGTGCTACTTATCATATTTGTCCGAGAGGCTTATTTTTATGGTTTGAAATTGCTAGAAGATGGAGCGGTGGTAATGGAAAATGACAATTCATGCCGCATCATGGGGATAGGTACCATTCGACTAAAGTTGCACAATGGGTTGGTTAAAGAGATTGATGAGGTTTGGTTTATTCCGACAATGAGTAAGAACATTATCTCGACTGGGATAGTTAAAGCGCAAGGCTGCAAGGTTGTGTCTGAGAATGGGGTAAAAAAGGTTCTTAAGAAAGCCATGGTGGTATTGAAGGGTCACAGAAGAAGTAACAACTTGTACTATTTGGATGGTACGGCTGTTCTTGGTGAGATTTCTACCGCGGGAAGAGATGAGACCACTTCTAAAGATACAACATGGCTATGGCACATGCGTTTGGCGAAGAGTCAAAGACTTCAAGAAAAGACGTGTAAGGCATTATGGTCGATTACTCGAACGGCCGCGATGTGGTGCGATAAACAGTCGCGTGGGGTCTATAAATAGTTCGGAGGTAGGCGACTGTTCATATATTACATACTCTGAAAACAATATGACAACAGATATGCAAAAATTTTGATAGAAGATATAACTTTTGTACCATTTCAAGGCAATGTTTGGATGCGCCCTGTAATTGACACAATAAATCATTGTTCTTGTGCATGAGTGTCAATAAATAGGCAAACAAATAACCCATATTTTCTTGAAAATCAATCCATAATCACTAAATCTTCCTTGAATCATTCACCATAACCTTCACAAAAGCAACGCAGTAGTTCCCTAAAGATCTATGATTAAAAATTTGGACCAATTTAGAGGGCCCTTGGATAGGGTATGTTTTAAACGCGTAGAAGTAGTAATCAACCCAGTTTACATCGTATTCGCAGTAAACTACCACATATCCAAATAAAAATTCTAAAACACAGTAGAGAGAGAGAGAGAGAGAGAGAGAGAGTATGAATTAGGATTCCACGTTCTTGAGTTGCGAGTAATGAAGAGACATAAGAAGTTAAAATAAACTTATCATTGTGTTTTGATGGAAAAGGGTAAGAGGTACTTTAATGGGTTTTGAAATGAGTTGCTTCCTTTCTAAAACGGTGTAATTTTAGATATTCTATTCAAGAGAGATGAATTTGATAGTAGTCTAACAAATTGTACACGTGTTACTTTTGTATTGGTTGGAGGGACCAAAAAAAAAAAAAAAAAAAAACTTCAAACCGACATTGTGCCTTAATGATTAATTATATAAAAAGTAATGCTACAATTGTGCCTAGTTTGCAATGTTTGGCAAAAAAAAAAGCAAAAAAAGCAGCTTGCAATCCCAAAAAAATACAGAAGTATAAATGCTACAATTGCTACTCCAAAAAAATTCATGAAGAACCCTAAGTTTACAACAAAGTGATCATAACTCGGGTATTCCTTATATTTTTAAGGGAGAACCAAAGAGCTAGAGATTAAGAAAGCGTTTAAAGCTTAATCACAATCTAAGAGCATGAAAGAAATTATAGACTAAGAGAGAAATGAAGGTAGTTGTCGGAGAAGAAACAAAAATGGATTTGAACTTTAAAAGTTAATGACTTTTCATAAAGAAGTGCCGAATGTGTTTAGATATTCTTAAATACACGTGTCACTTTATTATTGGTTGGAGGGACCACCAAAATAAAGGACCGCGAACCGCGAACACTATAAGAGCATATGCAGTAGTAAGGTCGGTTGCTTATGTGGAGGCAGCCAACCCTCTTTTTTCTCAACCGACCACCCAACAGTTGGGTCCTCTTGCCTAGGTGGCAACCCAAACAACAAAGGGAGAGGATTCCCCTACACTTACTTTCCCCTACACTCATTGACAACCACTGACCTTGAGAAGAGGTGGCATTAGACTGCCTACGTAGGGGAAAAAATTAAACAAAAAACCCACTCACCTCATTAACTTGGTCACACACTCTCTCTCTCTCTCGGTCTCCCTCCAAAATTTAAAATTCAAATACGACTCTCCCTCGTTCATGCTTATCTCCGGTTAAAGTGTGAATCTCTCTCAGTTTCTCTCTTTCTTTTCAGCCACATTTATTTCTCTTGGCAGGCGCACAAGGAGGTTTGTTATAATTTTGATGTGAGAGATCTTTTCGCTCTGAATTTAACATTATCCTTAGGGAGGCAGTGATGGTGGTATCTTTCCTTTTACCTTTGGTGCCATCCTGTTTAACAAACAAACAAAGATTACCAACTTACATAATAGGCATTGAGGATTATTGTCGAGATATGCAAAAAGAAAAGACAAATATTGACAATCAGTCCAAAACTATTATCGACTTATTAAGAAGTCGACAAAAAATGCTACGAAATTGTCGAAAGAGAATACATCGACAAATATTTTGTTGAAACCACTAACAATTGACATTTCCCCATACTAAATCATACAGAAATTGTCGATACAACATCGACAATCGGCAATAAAGTATTCCAAAATTGTCGATTCTCCAATACATCGATAAATAATTTATCGAAACCACTAACAATCAATATTTCCATAGACTAAATCATACAAAAATTGTCGATACATTATCGACAATCGACAATAAAGTATTACAAAATTGTCGATTCTCCAATATATCGATAAATAATTTATCAAAACCACTAACAATCGACATTTTCCCATGCAGAAATTGTCGATACAACATCGACAATCGATAATAAATTATTACAAAAATTATTGATTCTACAATACATCGACAAATAATTTGTCGAAAACAAATGGGGAGAGAAGAAGAGAATAAACTCAATACAAATGGAGAGAGCCAATTGGGAAGTACCTGGTTCTTTAATTGCAATGAGAGATTGATTTGAAGGGAACACTCTTCTCAGAACATTCCTAGCACAGTTGGTGATGGATGATCGGCACAGAGAGAGAGAGAGAGAGAGAGTGAGTGAGAGAGGGAGAGTGAGTGAGAGACCTAACACCTCTGAAAAGTGAAAATGATGATGATGATGGTGTTCGATGAACGGTAATTATAGAGAGAGAAAGAGTGAGAGTGAGAGTGAGTGAGGAACACTAAACGCTGTTTTGGTTTGAATATTGTCTTCCATGTCATCAAAATATTGCCAGCTAATAATTTTCCCTCTAAAACCTCCTCTCTATAAGTGGTTGTCAATGAGTGTAGCATGAGTGTAGGGGAATCCTATCCCAAAAACAAAAAAACATACCCTAAGGGTTGGTTTAGAGACCCACATGGTGGGTTGTTAAAATATTCATGCCGCGCAGTTCAAAACTGCGCGACATGAAGCAGCCAATAAGGGGATGCCATGTGCCATCTTCTGATTGGATGATAGAACTGCGCGACATGTTACAATTTTAATTACAATACATGTGGTTTTCTTCTATTGGCTTTCATGACGCACAGTTTTGAACTGCGCTGCGTATATAGCCGTTACGATTTGAACACGTGGCTATATCCTAGCCGTCCTTTTATGCCGCACAGTTCTGAACTGTATTGGGCTCAGACGACCCTGGGTCAGTTTGGCAATGCTGTGTAAAAATCAAGGTTGGTTATTATTGAGGCATTTTAGTCGGTTTAACGCGACCTTACTGCTGCACATGCTCTAAGGGTCATTCCCTAAATAGTACAGATATATAGATGGTTAAACCACTATTAGACCCCTACAGTATAATTTAAAAATAACGCTATAAAACTAATGCAACTTTAGTCAATTTCGTTAGTTTTATCTCTAAGTGAGGCTTGCATATGCATTTTTTTCACTGCCAAAGCCGTTAAACCCTTTCTTCTCCAAAGGAGCAGATAGAACATCAACCACCACAAGCCTGCAGGCCAAAGCTTCACCGAGGTGGCTATGCTTACTTTACAAAATAAAAAATCTAGACCCCGAGAGCAGCCACTCCATTAAAAAGTACAAGAAAACAAGGAAACGACCGTGAGAAGATGATTTAATACTAATAAGAAAAAGGAAAAGTACTCGAATACTCGAATCAAATCAGAGATGGCAAAACCATCTCAAGTATTAGCTAGGAGAGAAAAAAGGAGGAGATCCTAGCGGAGAAAAGAAGAAGACTACATACTCTACAATATTTCTAAGTTAAAATTGCAGGGATAGTTTTGGTGAAAAAGAGGGACTTCCACTCCAATTCGAATAAGGAATTAGGAGGCACTCAGTTTATAAATAAACGTAAAAATCGCCAAGAAGCTTATTAATTTTCTCTCCCTAGGTAGTCTCTGCCATGGTAAACAATTTTTTGATGTCAAGGATAATCCAAGTTCAGCTAATCGCAGTATTTCTCAAAACATCCGTAATCCCTGCCAATCCCGCATGCCGGTTAGATAGGACTTCCCACAGTAGAAAATTGATTCGTAAAGGGCAAGTCTTAACAAACGTAGTTTCAAATCAGACAACGGTGTTTCCTCTCGTGTCAAAAGTCTCTCTTGTACTTGGTTTGTTTATTGTTAAGAAGTTGATGGACTTCTGTAGCCGTTCTCTGATGCAGGGAGTTTGTAGGAGTTCTCCGCAGCAACAAGTAGGTTTATATGATCTTCCTATAGATATTATCGAAAATATTCTCATAAAATTTCCTATTGAACCTCTCAACTTATTAAAGACCGTTTGCAAGCAGTGGTATGGAATAATATCAAACCCCCACTTTTTAAGAGCCAGTTACGCTCATCGACTTACTAACGTTCAATCAGAGTTTTTCTTGTGAGATAGAGAGCTTACTGAAATTGTGTTAGAGTACGATTCATATTCAATCAACTTGGATCATGATAATGAGAAGGAAGGTACAAGAGGACCAAGATTAGAAGAGTTTTATTCGCAAAACGGGATTCCTAATGAGAAGACGGTATTCTTGGTGGCCTCCTGCAATGGTTTACTCTTATTTCAGTTGGGGCATATCCCTCAACAGTTTTATGTTTGCAATCCTTACACTCGTCGATGTACAAAGTTTCCCCCGCCCGCTAACTATGCATTTTCGAATTGGGCACTAGTTCATGATGCCTCTATAAAGTTGTTGGGGTGTCTGATTGGATTCCGGGATGTTACATGTGTACGCTTAATGATAAGGTAAATGCGGAGGATCATACGCTTTACGGAACGCATCAGCCCGCTTTCACATATGGGTTTCTACACTAGATACTGCGAAAGAAGAAATAACGAGCATAATAGGTCCTCCAAGCCCTCTACCAGCATGGTATATTGGCTTAGCAGAGATAAAAGGAGTTCTCTAAGTAACATCTCCGACATGCAATGGTGATCGTTTGAAGATTTGGGTTTTGAATGACAAAATCTGGGGGATGTGGATCGTGCACTACACCATAAATTTATGGTCCATCATAAGAAGACCAGTAACTCTCGATCAAATTAAACGTTTGTTTCACCGCCTTATTATGATAGATAGTTGCGGACCCGATTCGTACAGGGTGAAAGTTCTCATAAAGTGTCGTAACCGGGTGTTTATTTACGATACAAGGAGGCCAAGGGAGTTGAAGCAAATTTACTTTACAAAAAATAAATTGACGAAGCGCTATGTTATTCATTTCTATAGTAGTGTTTAACATTGTTGTTTTTCATATTGACCAATGTTTTTCCCCCGAACCAATTCAATCGGTAATCATTTTATGTTTTATATGAAGTTCCTCATTTTGTTTTATATGAAATTGTTGATTCACATTTATAGAAGTTTCTATGATAGAATTGGGAATTGGATTATCAAATCTTGCATAAAGGATCTTTCACAATATCATCCCAACTTGTGAGAAGTTCAAACAAGGTATGTTATTAACGTTTCACAATGCCATCTATGCTATCAACATGTTGAAAATACGGACCATATGTTTCTATACAGTCCCTTTGCCCATAATATTTGGTTATGGCTTTTGGATATCTTTGATTTGCAAATTTCTTAATGGAGCTTTCCAAATCTATTTAAGCTTGCTGCAATATATAATTCTTATGTTCAGAACCTATGGCCTCAATGGCCCTTGCCTCCTTGGTGGTTTGAATGCTATTTGGATGTACAGAAACAAGGTCAGGCAAAATAACATTCTCTCCACTTTAAGAGCTCTCAAATTCTACATCATAAGAACTCTCCAAGAATCTACTTTAAGGTCTAATGGTGCTATGAAGATTCTTCAATAGGATTTGAGTATTCTTCGTAAATAAGTGTTCCACTGATATACAGAAAAGTGCCAATAATCAGATCATGCATGTGGGAACTGCCATGGTATGAAGAAGTGGAAATTAATTGCAATGCCTCATCTCTTTGGCAATATTGGCATGTCAGGCTGAAACATATTGGGAGTTCTTCTGGAGAATGTTGGTGTATGTGCATTGTTTCTCCCTTACAAGTTGTTTATACTAAGGGTTGGTTCAGGATTTTCTTAGTCTCGGGCTCGAATGCTGCTATCAATGCTGTTAAAAACAACAATATACTATGGAAACTCAGATCTAGATGGGAATACCATGGCGAGTTTTTATTTCTAGTTTGTTCACTGTGTAAGCTTAGCTTGGCAGGTATATGTCTATAGTCATCTTCAATCCCAAAAGCGACTCCGGTTGTTTCCCACAGGTAATGGCAATCATGCTTAGCCATAGTTGTAAACTGCTGGATACTCATTTCTCTCTTCTTCTTCAAAGTTCAAAGGTGAATACAACTCTTTCTCTCTGTTTATTGTTCAGAACCAAATGAGTTTCGAACACATAACTTTTGAAAAGGAATCTGTAACCAATCTTTGTTGGAAAAAACCTTGTGGTTTTATCCTTAGTTTGAATGGTTGATATCTAAGGTATATAGGTTACGCAACTCTAGATTATAAGTAAGAGTTTACTTATGAGTTGTAATGTGCGTGATTTGAGTTGTCTCCAACAGAGACATCATGAGGTGTGTCTTAAGGTGTGACCCTTGGTGAAGAGTCGTGTCTTAAGGTGTGACCCTTGGTGAAAATGCACTAACTTGAGGTGTGACCTCTTAGTAAAGAGGCACTAACTTGAGGTGTGACCCTTGGTGAAGAGTCACCTATACTCTATATAGCCCAACTTCATTTTCATTTTTCATAATCAGTTTTTCAGAGTTTTCTTAAGTCATTTTCAAGAGATAAAACAAACGCAATTAAGGTTCGTTTGGCAGAGAGATAGAAGTGCTTTCTTCTCTCTGCGACTGATCGTTGTATCCTGGGAGACAGGGGCCGATTATATCCTGCAAAACACTGTGGCAGGGCCGAATTTGTCTTAAGGAGATAGTATGCATGCACTAGACTCAGTCATATCCCGATAAGTATTTTGATCTCTTTCTAATCTCCTAAACTTGTTTTTGATATTGCCAATTTTTGAATACAGACTAACAACAATCCTAAGACAGATTCAAATATCTTTTTAGTGTGTTCAAATTTTGGTACAAATTACCAATCACTACTAATCGCATAGCAAAATAGAGTTTTGTTTTTGTTTTAATTTTTATAGGGACGATCCTCTTGATAAACTGTCCTTTAAAGTTGAAAATAGTGACTCAAAGAAAAGTGGCTTTTCATTTTCGAGAGTAATTGATGGTGAAAAAGAAAGTAAAAAACTAGAGAAAGAGAATTTTATGGCGGGAGAGGATTATCAAGACTTTCCCAATCTTCACCATGAATGGTTATTCCAAGATACGAGATTCAGATTGGTACTTATGGGTTTCGTTTCTTCTAGTTATTCAAAGTACGGAGGTATGACGATGAGTTTTGAGAATTGGGTAATTGGTTTTTGTTCTCCCTCATTCTTCTATCCTAATTCGATCTATGTCATTTGGGTTTTGTTTGGTTGATGTAGCCAAAGTGTTAGTTTGATCCCTTTGTCAAATTGTTGATTTATGGAGAAAAATTAGGGCTTTGAAAAGTCAAGAATTTAAGGGTCACTCATTGAGGAGTTGAGACCTATGTATTGATTTTAGAGAGTTCATTTTCAGGAAGAGAAACTATGTCAAATGTCCAATGGTACTAAGGTACGGGGAGTACACCCTAGACTATGGTTCGCACTATACTTGATATCCAATGGTATATGAGAGTACATGCGGATTTCAGAATTTGAAAGCTCAAATCTACTATTAGATTATGATTTTACACTTCATAGTGCAATTGTATTTTGAAATTCCTCAAAACAAACTTATATAACCAAATTTATAATGGAATTGAGTTCATTATAATAGATAAATCGTGGCTGACAAATCATTTGAGTGGTTAGACTGTTTATTAAAGATTCTTCTTTTGGTAAGTCGCGACATTATTGTCGTCGACGTAGTTTCGTGAGCGACTACTTGCAAATTGAGTTATATTGACTTTGTGAAGTCTAAAGACAATTTAACAGATCCGTTTTCAACGAGAGTTGTCAGAGTGCAAGTATATCGTACATCGAGGGGAATGAGATTAAAGCCTTTAATTACGAGTAACCTCAGCGGAAACCTATCCTAGTTGATTGGTACTCCCATGATCTAGGTTCAATAGGAAAACTGGTTGTGAGTTACTCACCATAAGCAATGATAAGGAGATCTAAACTCCTGCTCATTCCATGATGTAAATAGTGTAACCTATAGCAATTTCAAGGGTAGGCTATTTAAGCTTTTAATGATTCCTATAACTTGTATTTACAAGTGGGCTACGACAGGGTACCCTTAATAGGCAATTACCTAAGTGAGTGTGAGGTGGGGTCGCTTCTATGAAAATTTTAAAAGGCAAAATTCTCTAATAGCACTCATGAATTTAGGATTTGTTCAGGGCCGAATTGAACACAACTGTGAGAGTCGATTGCGTTTGGAAATGTACTGTGGGAAGACTATTGTCTTAATTTACGCCAAAGCTGACAGTTTAAGACATATGTTCACTAATCAGAGTAAATCTGATAATTTTTCACTAGGGAAGGTTCAAGTCCACAAGGCACCTCCCTCGATGGAGGATCATTTCTATTTTTATCTTCTTTTTCTTTTTTGTTTGGTCTTAGTTTATCTGTTACCAATCAAATGTGGAGGATTGTTGGAAAAAACCTTGTGGTTTTATCCGTAGTTTTAATAGTTGATATCTAAGTGGTTTATTTTGTACCACATTGGGTATATAGGTTACACAACTCTAGATTATAAGTAACAGTTTACTTATGAGTTGTAATGTGTATAATTTGAGTTGTCTCCAACAGAGATATCATGAGGTGTGTCTTAAGGTGTGACCCTTGGTGAAGAGTCGTGTCTTGAGGTGTGACCCTTGATGAAAATGCACTAACTTGAGGTGTGACCCTTGGTGAAGAGTCACCTATACTCTATATAACCCAACTTCATTTCATTTTTCATAATCAGTTTTTCAGAGTTTTCTTGAGTCATTTTCAAGAGAGAAAACAAACCCAATCAAGGTTCGTTTGGCAGAGAGATAGAAGTGTTTTCTTCTCTCTGCGACTGATCGTTGTATCCTGGGATACATGGGCCGATTATATCCTGCAAAGAACTGTGGCAGAGGCGAATTTGTCTTAAGGAGATAGTGTGCATGCACTAGACTCGATCATATCCCGATACGTATTTTGATCTATTTTTAATCTCCTAAACTTGTTTTTGATACTGCTAATTTTTGAATACAGGCTGACAACAATGGCTAACAATAATCTTGTGTGTAAGGTAATAATAATTTCCCCCTTTTCCTACTTAGTAGTAAATTGTTATGTGTATTTGAACTGTTTGTGGATTTATCATTCTCCTTTGAAATTGTTATATGTAATGGTCCATCATTTGCCAAAATAAGATTGAATTACAAACCCGTCTGCTAGCAATTACATGTCCTAATATTGTGAAGTTTGGAGCTGTGGCTGGGATGGCCACTCCTTGAGATTGATTCTCCATTCATGCAAAATGGCAAAAAATGGAAGTTAATGTACTGCATAGGTAAGAATAGTTAGAAGAAATGAGTGGAATGAAAGCTCCAAAACAGCTATAGAAATGAGTGACCATAAGATTAAGGGCAAGCTTATAATTCGGCGGAAGGATTTAATTCCATTGATTTTCGTGGGCTGTTTGGGAACCTAACTTGTTATGTATTGGAAACATGAGACTTTGCTTTGAGTGTGTTGCATTGTTTCAATAATACGATAAGGGTCCATTAGAAAAACTACCTCTTACCGCCGTCATGTACTCATTCAATAGGTGATATTATCCTAGAAATTTCCTATGAACAGAGTGTGCTATTGAGTTTCTCCGAATGAAAATCAAGTAGAAATATGTTTTGATAGAGCTGCAGGAGATAACCCAGGTAAAGGGGTGAGGTCTTGTACGGGATTTGGGATAACAATAAGCAATTTTAGCTGAATCTTTAGCAATTAAGGTTTTTCAATGGATGTACAGGCTGTGTATGAAATATTCTGCTTGTTGCAGACGCCCAACACTCTTGACCAAGTTGGAATTGGGAGAGAACCCTATGTGAGTTACAAGAAAACAGATAAAGTCGTGTAGGGTTCTTAACAGATATTTGAAAACTAATTAATCGATCCTATTCATTGCGGCACGAAACAAAAAGCAGAAATGTTTTGGAAGAACACTTCATCTTCTCTACTGTTTCTAAAACCTTTGTGCCTTTGGTTTTTTTCTCTGGCAAGAATATGATTGATTGAATGGATTTTATTTCTCTGGCAAGAATATGATTGACTGAATGGATCTTATCGTACACGTCTTTGTCTGTTTCTTATTTTATTTCCATGCCAATGTCAACTTGGTCAAGTGTGATGGGAGTAAAGGTCATCTTTTCACTTAATGTAAGTATATGACTAATATTCAAAAGTACAGGGGATAATAAACAACGATGGTGAGTGGGTGGGGATAAGGAGACGTTGACGCCAATTAGGAGGGAGAAAGCTTTACTCATAAGTATATGCATTACCTGGAAAATATTTTTAGGGGAAACCTAGTGATATCCTTAAGGTTCATGGTGGTTGTCCTTGTACTGGAATGCTAGAGGGTGAAATTTTATGTGCTCGTAATTAATGTATTTCGAGAAACTAGGTCAGAACAATTCCTATCAATCAATAGTCTAAGGTTAAACAGAAACAATCAAAAGAAAAGACAATGAATTAAAGGACACAAACAAATGTTCACCCTGTGGAAACTCCTTACTCAGGAGAAAAACCACAGGTCGCTGTCGAGGATCACGACAACCAAAGGTTTCACTAGTCAAAAAGAGTTATACTGAATTACACTTACAGATTTAATCACCTAGTCACAAGATTACTATTCTTCTGACTAAAGCTTCACGCTTCACGCTCCACCTTCTTCTTGTTCTCACAACAACTCTTCTTGATCTCTCACCAAGAAACTTCTTCTATTCTCGCAATAGCCCGTCTTGATCTCTCACCAAGAAATTTCTTCTCGAATCGCTCTTGAACAAAATAATTGGGAAGTCTTTGAAACCCTAACTCAACATCAATTTCGTGATCAAAGGATGATTCATTGATCTTAAGTTCTTCACCCTCTCTGATAAAATTTTTTGGAGCCCTTAGAAAGAAAATTGTTTTTCCCCCGGAAAGAAGAGTCACTGAAAAAGAAACTAGAGTTTATTTAAATAGTAGTTCTATTTCACTCGATATTCGTTCGAACAAGACCAAAAGTCGTTCGAACGAATTACGACTAATTTGGTCAAAAACTTTAGAAAGTTTATATATCGTTCGAATGGAAAGAAGTCTCGTTCGAACGACAATTGCATGTGGGCCAAATTCGAAGGGACTTGACAAGTCGTTCAAACGACAAGAAAACTCGTTCGAACGACAATTGCATATGGGCCAAATTCCAGGGGACTTGACACTTCGTTCGAACGACAAAATTGTCTATGGACCAAATTTCCAAGGGACTTGACACTTCGTTCAAACGACAAGAAAATTCGTTTGAACGAAAAAAAAATAGAGAAATGCTTATTCCTTTTATCAGAGAGTAATACTTACCTTATGTCCTGTGATCTGTGTCTTCGAGTGAGACAACCAGAAACTCCACAAGTACGAAATGAGACAAATAAAACCTTTCAGAGGGTTCAACTAAAATTTCTTGATATGAGCTTGGAGTCCATGGAGGCCACCGAGCTAAGAAGAAAAAAATCCAATGGAAGTGTATCTGTTCTTAATTTGGGGATAAATCAAACTAAAATGACAAATTTTGTGGGTCGATATCCACTTTCTTGGATCGATGGGATTAGTTGCTTCATTTTGGACATTCCAAGCCCAAATGATTACAGTTCTGTTTATCAAATAGTCTTTGCCTCTTATGTGAAAGGTACATTTAGGAATTTAAACGGGATGACTAAAGTTTACTTTTAACATTTTATTTTCAACAAGGTGTCTATGACTAATATTTGAAAGTATAGAGAAAAATGAACAACAAGGGTGAGTGGGTGGGGATAAGAAGTATATGACTAAGGTGATGTTTGTTTTTCAAGTGCTGAACGCTGAAAAAATGAAGTGCTGAAAGTTATGGTGTTTTTTTTTCTAAGAAGTGCTGAAAACTGGTAAATGTCTTAAATACCCTCGTTATAAAAGAGCACAACTTTGAGCATCACCTTAAAATTAACAGCACATCTCAACTATAAAGTACTATGACACAATAAATAGATATTCACAACTTGAAAATGAACATACAAAATAACAGTATTGCACAAATTGGATATACAAAATGGATATACAAAATAAACATACAAAATGACAGCATTGCACAAAATGGATATACAAAAGGCATCATTGCACAAAATATACAAAATTAATATACAAAATGGACATACAAAAGACATCATTGCACAAAAGCCATGTCCAAGCATTGTACTTCACTCTTTGGTAAGACCAGACATTACTAAAATATTTAGGTCCACGAGTTAGGTGAAATTTTGCATTGTACTCCTCCCTAATCTTGGTCCAAGAGGCTTTCGAAAGTCCGGACCCCGCATCTTTAGTTGTTTCAAGTTCATGCTTGCATAATGCAAGAAAAGTGTGCAACATCTCACCATTAAGTTGTTTTGCTTATTTGGGAGTATCTTGGCTTGGGCCATCAATCACTTCTTTATGAGCCTTCTTATTCTTTGGAGGCATGGTAAAACCTGATGACCAAATCAAAACAAAAATGTCAATAATGTATTAGAAATCTAATGTTAGTGCATCTGTTCTTAGTGAAAACAGATCAAGCATAAAGCAAAGAAATAATGTAAACACAACAGGCAACATGCAACAAGTACATGTAAACACAACAGGTAACAAACAGATCAAACAGGCAAAGAAATAATGTTAGTGCATCTGTTCTTAGTGAAAACATATCAAACATGAAGCAAAGAAATAATGTAAACACAACAGGCAATAGGCAACAAATACATGTAAACACAACAGGTAACAAACAGATCAAACAGGCAAAGAAATAATGTTAGTGGATCTGTTCTTAGTGAAAACATATCAAACATGAAGCAAATAAATAATGTAAACACAACAGGCAACAGGCAACAGGCAACAAATACATGTAAACACAACAGGCAGCAAAATGAAAAAATAGCAAAACTAACCCATCTTTACACTTGTATCTCAGACTAACACCATAAAGCTAATGCTCTATAAGCAAGCAAGACTCCCATACTTTTAAACACATTAGTTCCAAGCCAAGGCTTATAACTCCATAAGAGACTGAATCTGTTAGTCTAAGCCAGGCTTAGGACCCAAAGGCTACCTCTTTGTGCTGATCTTCTCACCACGAGCTTTGACCTCTCCCTCCAACTTATCATTTTGTATTTTCCTGTGCTTAAACTCTTCCTTACACCTTGATGGCTAAACATGCTCATTTTGTTGCCTTGAAAAGTAAATGGCACTCATTCAACTAGAGCTGAATATGGAGGCATCTTATGCCTTTGATGATGCGTAAGGCGTTTATGCTCATTATAATATACATGCAAAAAATTCAACTCAATTAGCCCAACCAAGTACAGATACCCTACAGTTCACAATTTTTCACTCTCTTCTTTACAATTCTACTCCCTACGATAAATTTGTTTCCATCCATATACAAGTTCGAACCAAAGAAACCCAAAACTCCAAGCAATCATCATTACAAACAAACATCACATACCCAAAAATCAAGCTTTAATAACCTACATCTCCTTGTACCCAAACATATCAACATAATTGGTCCCCCACCAATATCACCATCTTCCTAAAACTGAATTGTGGATTTGTCGTCTAGTAAAGAAATACTACAAAAAGGTTGTTTGTTTGGTGAAGTAATCTATGATCAATCACTTGTCATAAAATGTAATCCGGTGATATCTATTTCATTCTCATAACCTAATGCAATGCAATGCAATTTGGATTTGAGATTGATTTAATACAATACCAATTGTACCTTTGAGTGCAAATCAAAGGTGACATCGTCGTCTTTATCACTAGAAATCAAATACGAGACAACTTCGAACACTGCTTTCTCATACAAAGTCGCACTTTCCTACAAACAAACCAACAATTTCCCAATCATAAATCCTCTAAATCAAAATGAATACCAATTCAATGTAAAGGGGAAAGAAGCTTACGAGTCGAGCCTTGGCGGAGGTGAGATGCGAGAATGCTCGAGCAGGGCAAGCGGAGGCGAGGAAATGAGAAGCTAATATATTTGCTAAAACACAAAGTTCGTCGAGTTTTGGTGTTTCGAGGATCACCGACCTCTCTCTCCCTCTCAATTTGGTTTAAGAATTTTTGTTTGAGAGGAGAAGGGTATTTTTGTTAGAAAGAGGCTTTGTTTTTGGCTGGAAAAAAATTAAGTATCTCACAACCGCTGAATTTTTAGTTTGGATTTTTTTTTCAGCACAAAAAAAAAACACCAAACCCACTTTCAGCAATGAAAAGAAACACCACCTAAAATGCAGACCTAACTATTGCATTATCACAGTTCCAGTATTTAACAATTGTATACATTGATGGAACTCGTAACAATCTATGATACTCATATAATATGTTACATACATACATATAGAAAATTACAAAAATTCATTGAGACATGCAGATACAATTAGACATAAACAGATATACTCCAAACAAAACCCAAGCAGAGAGAGAGAAAGAGAACTAACCTGTCACTCCCCAAAATCTACCTTCTGATAAAAATCATTAAGCAAATCCTAAGGCTTAACAAGTTGGGCATCCCACAGATGAAACCTCACAGATGAATTATATTTCTAACGAAATTAACTACATCTACTTACCAAAGAAACGCAGCAGAAAATAACTCAATTATATTAAAATGAATAGAATGAATAAAGTTCTCAACTAACTCTAAAAATGAGAGTTAGACTACGACAAAGAAGTATGAAATATAATTGAGTTAGACTACTGTGTACAAGACTCTAAGTTATCCTATGCATGAATGATTTAAGAGACCGACACTCAATCAAAATAACCTATCTGTCCTTGCTCTATAGGCAATGAAACTATCATATGATTGGTAATCTTATGCTCAATGACCTTTCTACCCTCACAAATATAAGAGTGGGGTCTCAGTCGATGATATTATACTCTGCCTATTAATAATCTTTCTACCTTAAGTTAATAAAGGTTATATCAATTAAGTCTTATAATCGTAGTTGAGTTAAGCCATATACCAAATATTTTTACTTGCAAGGTCCTAGTCATTAATAACTACTCGACAAGTTTATATTAGATTTCGATTATCGACGAGGGATATCCTCTTAACAAACACTAACACATTGTGATTCTAGTATACTATTTAAATATATTACGTCACCATTATATGCCAAGGAATGTGTCTTAATAGATGCTTAAGCTAAACTATGATACAACCTATAACACGTCTTAAAATTAAACTAGGAAGTCTAGGTTAAGATGCTAAATGATAATCAAAGTTACGAGTTCCAAATTATATCAATGCACGGACCCAACTACTCACACTAGTGTACTACAATCCTTACAGGAACTGATGTGCATCAATCCATGCACTAAAAGCTATGGCAACCATTTATTAATTTACCTATAATAGAGGTTGTTATGAAAAAGGAGGGTTGTATAATGTAACCCCAATATAAGCTAAGTTATGCTACTGATGCCAATAGAGATTTACACTTAAATTAAAAGAAAGTTTCTTCCTTAAAAAGTATACTAATGTCTTACATTCTAAACCCATGTCATCTGGGGTTTATAACATGATGCATCATTGTGATATACCTTAAATAAACAGATTATCATACATTGGCAGAATTTTGGATCAACATTAACAACCTAAATCTCTACAGAGTATTTAAAATTAACAAGTAAAACTAATATGACATAATCATATGATTATACTGCCTTCAAATCTAAAATTATACCAATCAACAATGATCAATGCTCAGTGATAATGGTACTTGCCTTGATAGAATGCTAAAGATGAGATAAGCAAAGACTATCCCCTCTCTAGAACAGTAAAAATTCACTCTCAATACACTCGCACAAGAATTTCCAGCCAAACCAATCGATAAAGGATTTGAAAGAATACTTCCAAGATCAAAGGTTTGAGGAAACAATAGGTTGGGGATAAGCTAACCTCTCTTTGAATTTCAAAAATAAAAAGAGGGAAGAAAGGTTAAAGAAGGAGAATAAGAAGGAGAAGGAGGAGGAGTTTGGGGAATTCGGTGGTGGTAGTTTGAATGGGTTTCCTCCAAAGTAAAACAAAACTAAGAACACACTAATGTAATATAGGTGCAAGCTAAGTAAATAGCCTCTGGCACAAACAAGGAAAGGAAAAAAATATAACGGGGCACTATATAACCTTGGTAATGAAATCAACTTCTTTTGCCGCAGATTTGTAGTCGTTCTCAACAATGCCCTTAAACGAGGACTTCATTGGCATGCTCTTCTCAATCCAAACTCCATTAGAGAAAGCCACCCAAGGTCCACCTCTTTGACTCGCATCAAGAAACACAAGCGAGACTACCTGAGACGAGAACAAGTTGAGTTTATCGTTGCTATTTGAATCAAGAAGATAGTGCAATTCTTCTAAGGTTTTGCCCTTTGAGCCAGCAACAATCAAGCTAAGAACAACATAAATCAATAACGGAGAGAACACGAGGTTAGAATCCTTCGCTTCGGTCGAGATTACATACTTTGCGAGATGATGAGAGAAGTTTGTTTGGTTGGAGATCAATTCACAAAGATCCCTTTTGTTGTTGTTGCCAGTGAAGACGAAGGAGAAGAGATGTTTCTGAAGATCGATTCATGAAGATCACTTGTTGTTGGTGCCGGTGAAGAAGAACGAGGAGAGATGTTTCTGAAGATTAAAGAACGAAGAGGAGTGTGGAGATGCTTGAGAGAGGTCATGATCACTATGATTGTGATCTTTAGGAGTCACTACTCACTAGTACGGTTAGTTTTGGAGTCCGGATTTGCCAACCCTCCTTGTGGCAACCCTATCTCTTATTGGAGCAATATTTAACGTAAGTTTAGAAGCTTCAAATAACAATGGCACTTATTTCATCGATTGCCGATGAAGTTTTAGATGATCTATCTTTGTTGAGCATTGGATCTAAATTTCTACTCGTTTATTTATTTATTTATTTTTTGAAGATGCACATCACATTAAATCATGAAGTTACTCACACCACAACCATGATTGTTTAAGTACTGAAAACGTGATAATATTCAAACACTTTAAACCAATGTTTACGAAGAGAGAATTTCACCCCTTTTAATCCTGTTTTTTTTTTTTATTGTCGCAGGGAATATGGGAAAAATACCAAAAGGGAACAGAGAGAAATCATAAAAAATAAATGGAGGTGAGTGATTTTCTGGGAAATCTAATTTTTTTTGTATTTGATAAAAATAAAACTCTTCTTCTAACTAACGTTAAATATTGCTCCAATAGGAGAGAGGGTTGTCACAACCCTCCATTATAGAGGGTTGGCAAATTCGGACTCTTAGTTTTGGGTATAATCCGGATTTTCTGAATTTCTCCGAATTTGTTGTGAATCGAAGGTTAACACACAATCAAGAGAAAGAGTACGCAGGAGAGAGATAATGCATTTTATGTTAAGAAATGGCCCAAAGGGTATTATTATACAGTAGATAGTTTGCTCAGATCCAACCAAGCCTAATTGGGCCCTAGAAACCCAGTAGAAAAACCTAAAATCAAGACATCTCAAAGAGATTGCCCCTGGAAAGGAAAACTCCTTGACTAAACCCTCGAGCTTTGTAGGGAATGCCTCCTTAGTTGCCAAGTTAAAATCTTGCTCAGTAAAAACCTCTATTAGGCCAAAAATTTGAGTCGAAGGGAAAAAGGTTACAACAAGCATTACCATATATGTTTTAGTCAAGGAGTATCTACATATATTTTAAACGCAAGTGTATTAGTGAACTTTTCACCAAAACAAATATATTAGATAGGATAAAATTAGGTTACCTCCAATAATGTATGTGCAAATGCGGCATTCTCAAAGTTGTTGTTGATTAGTCGCATATTCTGCGGTAAGGATAGTACTTGTACGTGTCCCCAAATATACGATCTTCTTAAAGAAGCAGAAACGATATCCTTACGAACACATTTTGGCCCTATTGGAAGAATTTGGCGAAAGTCGCCTCATAAAACAACAATTATTCCTCCAAATGGCCTTCCATTTCCTAGAACGTCTTGAAGAGATCGATCCCCCATTTCCTCGCAATATTTTTGTTGCATCCTCGTAATATTTTTGTTGCATGGGAACTTTTATCCCAAATGATAAGCTTTGCTTTTTTGAATAACTCTGCATGTATTGATTGCTTCGAAAACCCACACATTGAGTTATCTAAGATTTTTATGGGTATCTTAAAAGTTGAATGAGATGTTTGACCTCCATTTAGTAGTAATGATGCAATACCTGATGATGTTACTAATATTGCAATTTTCTTCCCATTACGACATGTAGCTGCTAATGAGTTGTATACAAACGTTTTTCCTGTGCCAGCAGCTTCGTTCAAGAAAAAGACAGTCCCAACTTCATTTCTAACAGAATCAATAACCGCATTATAAGTGTACCGTTGTTCATCGTTGAGTTGATCAACACTGTTTAGAGATTTCGTATGTTGCACATCTGATGTCAAATGCTATTGATCTCATATTAGCCGATTTCCAATATCCTCAATGCTCCATCTTTCAGTAATTTTCAAATCAGGGACAAAATCTATGAGACTCTTACCTTCTTCTTGCAATATTTGTTCCAATAAAAATAGGACGTAGTCAGTAATTTGGTGTTCTGTCGGATTTGGAATTCCAAATTTGTCCTTAAGTTTGAATTTCAAGTCATCACATATATTCATCGAAAACTTTGTCCACAATCTCATTGGATCTATTGGACAACAATGGATAAGAATAACAGCGAAAAATCTCCACAATTGGTACTCAGTTTGTATAATAGTTGTCTCTTCAAGACACTGTATCCATTATTTATCATCCTCAAGTAATCCAAATGCATCACCTACTGCTTTAAACGTGTTGTGCAAAACTCCGTTCACATTCTGTAAATGTTCAAAAGAATGTAGGCTTTTTACGATAGTTAAAAGCAAGCGTATGTAGTATCTTTTCCCAAAATTTAGAGGTGCAAAATAAATTATGCCAATTGATTTTGGCCCTACTCTTGGAAGCCATATACATGGTTTATCGTGCCAGGTATGGAACTCTGGGAACTCTTGATAAGTGTAGGTTGTTGCAGTGTTATGTGTCGCACAATATTCGAAAAACCTAGTGAGTGTCGATCTCTGATCTTGTGCTCTAGAGATGACATTTTCAATTGGTTTCCTCTCGTCGTAGACCACATTATACATTTTAGGTAAGTGAAGCGCCAATCTAATTACTAAAGGATTCTCTTCATGTAACGAATGCCCGAATAATATTAAACACCAAAAGCCTTGACAAAATGTCACTAAATGTGTACATCATTTATTCTTGAATATCATCCATCACCTCCTATAAGTAGATATATGTATCATTCACTTTTTTTAACACCCAAAATGGAAATAACGCTTTTGAAGAGCTTCAGCGGAGAAACTGAGAAAAGAAAAGACAATAAAATAACAAATTTACAACGGTTCTTACGTATTGACCTATCTTTATATTCTACTTCTAGGCCAATCAATGTCAGTAGACAATCAAGATCTAAAAGCTACAAAAACAAAATTAAAAGCAACATAGTTATTAGTTTTACCACATCAAGAACATCTACAAGCATTGAATTCGATCTTTGTCCATTGAAGAGATATGCTCCTCCACATAATTCCCCAAGACCAAGTCCAATTCAAGAAACCCTCGTTGCCTGCTTCTATATAACAATTTATAGACGCAATCTGATAGCATTAAGAACAAACTAAAAAAACTCCAAACTATAGATTCATAAAAGGAAAGGAAACGGCAAAAGAACCTATTAAAAGTGCGCCTTCTGCTTTCTTCACTAGAGAGATCTATATCAAACGGCTGGAGATTTGATGAAAATCGAGAAGCAGAACCCAAATGAAATCTGAAAAGAACGAATAAAACATTAATCCCTTGAATTTAACAAATAAAAAGGACACAATTCTTCAGATACAGATATAGAAAATATTACCTGTAAAGTGGCGCCGCTTGACATGGAGCATTTGAAACCGATGCCAGTTTCGCCATGTTAATGGTATCTACGTTTTGGCGAAGGCTAACTAGAGCTTTACACAGTGCCACCATTTTTCTGTTACAACAAGCAAGCGTTCTCAATTTTATATTTGCACATCAAGCAAGTAGTGTGAATAGCTAGAAATCTTAGTTAGCAATCTTCCCCATAATACAAATTAAACGCAATTTCATTAATGTAGCGTCATGCTTATATACTGTATAGTTCTAATACTTTTATTGCAAACTCCGTATTTAACTCTAGTTATTCTCGAAATGAAGTTCTGCCAAATACCATAATGCTAACAATGTAGATCAACAACATCCATATTGTAAAGCAATTGAGTCTAAATTACGGGATTCGATAGAAATGGGGGAATCAAAACTAACGGGCCATTTGTTTTTTTGCCTCTTAGTTGATCTGAGTCTAACTAGATCTAATTAGACATTTTGACTGATTAAATCTGAGTCCAGTTAAAGGTGTTCACTATCTAATAAGATGCCTTGGAGTGTTTGTTTTTGGGTTAGTTAGATCTGACTATAAATTGCAAATACTAAAATACCCCATAGTACTTATATATATATATAAAATAAAATAAAAACACACACACACACACAAACACTCCCACCTAATCATCACCAATACCACCACTACCACCCCTTCATCACCACCGTCAACACCACATATACATAAAGGAAAAATCAAAATCCATTGGCACAATATAGTATGGGACAAAGATAATGTTCCTAAACATTCATGGGACAAATATAATATGGCTCCACAGTTTCACAGACATCTGAAAAATAAGGGAATACTGACTAGCGTAGATATACAGCTGTTGTGGAAAGAACTATCTACAACCAAAATATCGTCAAATACACATCCACTTTCAAGTGTCTACGCATAATACTTCATTACTTCTACTCTCTCACCAACTACCAATACTGTAATTATTTTTGTTTGAAGTGTTTATTTAAGCATTTAGTCCCCAATACAAACTGTAATAATAATCCAACCCAGAGTGAGCTCTGCAACCCCATTTCTCCAATAAAACACGAGCCAAATCTTCTTATTACATACTACTATCTGAACTAAAATTGATAATACCCCGTTTCATGACGATACTTCAGTACTAATGTTATAGTATACTAATCCCATTTCTACGTCAAATCAATCTAATTATTATCCAATTAATCAACAAATTTGACCCTATTTCATAACTTAAAATCCAAGCCCAATGAGTAAAACTACTTCAAAACCCCAAATCTTCTACATAAACATAGATAACTTTATAACACACATTAGACTAAACATTTCATACTGATCAAAATTCTAGAAAACAAGCACAACCCAATTCAATTCAATCTTACTGATGATAACTATATCAACCATAATCGATACATGTAGGGTTTCATACAAACCTCAAATTCAAAGTCAAAACTGATTGGAGATAACAATCAAAAACGGGCAAACAGAGCAACATCTCAACACATAAAAAGGGGCAATCAAATCGGATTGAAGTAAGGGTTAAGAGATCAAACCTTGAATTAGAGAATTGACGATTGAGTTGTAGTTGTTTGATTGTTGATAGTTGAAACTTGATCCTAGAGAGAGAAAAAGAGAGAGAGGGGGGGGGGAGAAACTTGATTGGTGTTATGAAGTATGAGCTTGATTATCCAATGTTTCAGTTCGGGGAGGAGGTTCGGTTTGGAGCAGGTGTGTTTTTTTTTGTTGGAGTTGGGGAGGAAAAGACTAGGGCCATGTTTGTTTTTTGGTCAAGGGTGAGAAGAGGTGTGATCTTTTGAAACTTCTCACCTTGACATGTTTATTTCTTTTATAAAATATGCATTTTCTCCAGAAAAATGAAAACTGGAAGTTTAGTTGAAGTTTGGCCTACTTCCAACTAAAATACCCCCCCCCCCCCCCCCCCCCCCCCCCGTGAAGTTTTTGGGTTGGCTTCCAACCAAAATACTTCCAGTTGGCTCTGACTTGGCTTTAACTGGTCATTTTGACGTTATACTGCGGTTTGGTCATTTCCCACACCCGTGACTGGTTTAAGTGGGGGTATTTGGTCTTTTCAATCCCAAAATGCTCAAATCTGCCAAATGAAAAGTCACCTTAACCCCAAATAAGCTAAATAAAAAATCACCCAACGCTTCCCCCCTCCTCTCTCTCACACAGACACATTCTCTCTCTATCCACCTCTCTCTCCCTCCCATCTCTCTATTATCTCTCTACCTCTCCATCTCACCTCTCTTTATATCCCTTCTCTCTCTACCTCTCACTCTCTCTCCTCCCTCTCTCTATTATCTCTCTACCTCTCCATCTCACCTCTCTTTATATCCCTTCTCTCTCCTACCTCTCACTCTCTCTCCCCTCCCTCTCCACCCTCATATAACTCTCTTTCTACCTCTCCCTCTCACCTCTCTTTCTATCCCCTTTCTCTCTCACCCTCATACAACTCTCTCTCTCTCTCTTTCCCTTTCTTCCTTATCTATCTACCACTCCCTCTCACCTCTCTCTCTTTATCCCCTCTCTCCCACCCTCATACAACTCTCTCCCTTATCTCTCTACCTCTCCATCTCACCTCTCTTTTTATCCCCTCTCTCTCCCACCCTCATACAACTCTCTCTCTCTCTACCTCTACCTTTCTCTCTCTCTTATCATCCCTCTTTTTCTCCTACCTCTATCTTTATCTCTCTCTACAATAGTTGTTTCTCCATCTCTTTCTCTCTCCCTCTCTTTTTTTCTCTCTCTCTCTCTCTATGGGTATGTTTCACCATGTCCCCTATATATTTAGTATTTGAGTATGTGATTTGCACGTTTTAATTTTGATTTTGCCTTAAACTACCATTTTAATTGTGTTGTTGCATTAATATATGATGAATTAGAAAAGAAAAAAAAAGTGGTTATATGTATTTTTGATGTTTTTGTGAAAAAACTTCTAATATGTGGTCAAATTAGATGGTTCAGCCAAACAGACTAGTGAGAAGTTGAAGTTAGAAGTCAAAATTTAAGTACAAATTCTAACCTTCAGCCAAACGCATACGAGTTTTTTCCAATCTTCTAACCTCAAAATTTCCTACCTCTTCTCACCAAAAAAAAAAAAAACGTGGGCCTAGGGGTAGTATTTGATGGAGTGGGGTGGGCAATTTTGGGTGAAAAATAAGACTCAGAGCTGAGCCTCCTACTCAGATGGGATGTTGGATTATCTCCTAAAGTGCCTTACTGGCTTGGTTGAAAAAAAGTCAAATCCAAATCATGAGGCTTTATTTCCTCCAACAGTACCTGACTTATTTTCTTTAACAGGCGTTGTTTCATTTTTTTGAAAAAAATAAAATAAAATCAAAAATTCCATCAGGTGCCTAAAGCTTGGGCGCCTAAGACTTGGGTGCCCGATTTGAAAAATTTTTAATAATTTGGGCGCCCAAGTCTTAGGCGCCCGATTTGAATTTTTGTAAAAAAAAAACAATTGGGAACCTAAAGCTTAGGCGCCCGATTATAAAACAAACAGACGCCCAACACTTGGGCGCCCAATCACGACGTAGAAAAAGTAAGGTTGAGTTTTGGATTCCAATACTCAACCTTGTTTTTTAAGACTCAAATCCAAGTCAGTGAGGTGTTGTTGGAGCTTAAAAATCCAATGTGGCACCTTGGAATTCAAGGTTGTGAGGCAGTTTAGGAGATACTCCTAAAGTGAAAAAAGCCAAATCCAAGTGAATGAGGTTCTATTTCTTCCAACAGTACCTCACTTATTTTTTTTAACAGGTGCCTAACTATTGGGCGCCCGTTTCATTTTTATTTATTTTTTAAATAATTTTTTTTATTTAGGCTCCTTACTGTTAGGCACATGATTTGATTTTTTTTTTAAAAGAAGCAATTGGGCGCCCAAGATTTGAATTTTTTTGAGAAAAAAATAATGGGCGCCCGATTAGAAAAACAACATACACCCAGCACTTGGGCGCCCAATCGCGATGTAAGAAAGCAAGATTGAGTCATGGAAAACAAGACTCAACCTGGCCTTTTGAGTTGAAAATCTAAGTCAATGATGTGCTGTTGAAGCTCAAAAATCTTATATGGCACTTTGGAAAACAAGTCAATGAGGTACTTTAAGAGATGTTCTTAGTGGAGTAAGTGAACAAATCTTACTTGAGCTTGAGTTAGTGCAAAAAAAACACCTCTAAGTACGATAAGCTAGTCCAAATCACTGAACTAACTCCCATTTAGAGCTTTAAGTCTGACTTGATGAAAAAACAAATGCCACCTAAGCATTGTTAAGAACCCATTAATGAGATCACCATTCAATCATCATTTCTTCTTGTAATGGCGTGTTTTTCAGAAGGTAAACTTCACCAATACTTATGAAAGGAAATTGTAATTATAAATATAAACACACTAGATTTTACGAGGAAACTCAGTAAAATCTAAGGAAAAACCATGACCTCAAGGAGGATTTAGGTTTAGAAATCTAATATGTGCTAGTTATTACAATTGATGAAAGTAAGGACGTGAGAATGTGGAAGAATATTAGAGTTGCGGATCGGATCAACATATGTTTTACCTGTATTTATAATAGATACAGGCAGTTACAAAAATAAATGGTTTCCTATTTCGATGGGCTTCGCAGATCTTCTTATAACGACTCTATTTGACCAAGCGTAATGGCTACTGTAGTGGGTCGAGCTCTGTAGTCGCAAATGTAACATCTTCTAGAATGACAGAATATCTTCGACTAAGTTCTGCTAGCTTCTCCTTATCGAATCTGGGGAATATGCTACTACAATCGCCCCATTCTCGATACAATTGCTTCTTATTGTGTCGAGAAGAAATTATGAACTTTGTATCGGGAACTTTGTGTGGGGACTGGAAAAAGGGTTCTCGAATCCATAAGTGTGAATTGTGTAGGGCCCTTAAGTGGTTCCCTAGGAGGTTGGTTTAACCATGGTGTCAGAATCCCTATGGATATTTTAATTGCCATCTTTGACTCTTGGGAAATGTGATTCATTAGTGTTAGATATATAAATACCCCTTGTGTGCAAGTGATCTTCCTGAGACGTGAGCTGCGCAGATTCCTTCGCGAAGTCTTTGATTTTGACTTATGCCTATTTTTGTGAGATGCATTCGATAAGCGGACCTCCCTCGGTGATTCGATATAGGACCCCATCTTGGACTTTGAACTGTGGACATTTGGCTAAGAGTGATCGAGCTTCTTCTTTGTTGTCCGGGAGGGTGTTAGAACTGAGGTATGCAAATAACGGTCTTCTCCAATCTTTAGGATCTTCGTCTTCGTTAACTTGAATCTGCATGGTGTAGCTTGTATCGAGACTGGAATGTTCAATTACTTCGATGTTTAAAGTTCTTTTTTAACTGTCTTCGAGCATTGCAGCGATGTATGCTAGTGCATTGGCGTAGCAGTTTTCAGCTCTGGGTAAATAAGATATTGTTGTTGTTTTGAATTTCTTCATTTTTTCTTTGACCAAAGCTGCGTAATCAACCATTTTACCTGATGTTTGAATGTCTTATTGTAATAGCTGGCTACTATTTGGAAATCTACGTAGACAACTATTACTTTTGCTCTAAGTGCTATGGCGAGATCCAGTCCATACAGGATAGCTTCATACTCTATTTCATTATTGGTGGCATAGAACTTGAGTTTGATAGCTTTTTCATTTTTATGATGGATGGTGTAATGAGGACGATACCGATCCCTGATCGTCGTGGTTCAGTCGATCTGTCTGTAAAGAGTCTCCATCTCGTGCTTCGCGACCATGCATTTGGTTATACTATTAAATCATCAGCCAGTACTTCTTCAAGTTCCTCCCAATTGGGGTCTCGATAGGAAAATCTGCCAAAAAATTGGCTACTGCTTTAACTAATATTTGTAGCTCGAAGGAAATATCATATTCACCTAAGAATACAGACCGTTGTTGAACCCTCTGAAAATTTTCCTTTTTAGAGAGCACAAGTTTGAGGGGGAACTTGGTGATGACCTTGATGGGGTAGGTTTGGAAATAAGGTCAAAGTTTTTTAGAACTGTACACCAAGGCGAGTAACTACTTTTTAGTTGTTGTATATCTCTTTTCAGCAGGCATGAGAGTTTTGTTGATAAAGTAAATTAGTTTTCTACCCCATCGTCTTCTCGAATAAGAACGAAACTGATGGAGTCATTTTTATTGATAAGTACATTATTGGTATTTCGCTATCAACAACAGTACTCATAATGAAAGGACACCCCAAGTATCTTTTGAGATCTTGAAAAGCCAATTCATATTCTGGGGTCCAGATGATTTATTTGGACTATTTCTTGGACACTGGGGCTGGGTTCCCACGAAGAAAGAGGTAAAGAAGTTTGTATCGATCAGAGGATTTGTAGATGAATCTGTGAGAGTCGCAATCTTGCCAGTAAGCTTTTATACATCTTTTTTGGTTCGTGGTGATGACATAGCCATGAGTGCTTTGATTTGTGCTGGATCTATTTCTATGCCCCTTTTACTAACCAGATATCCCAAAAACTTTCCTAATACCACACCAAATTGGCATTTTTCTGGGTTTAGTTTTATTCGATAAGTACGAAGGATGTCAAAGATGGTTTGAAGATTGCTGCAATGATCCTCTCATTTTAAGCTTTTGCAAATCATATCGTCAATGTATACCTCCATGATTTTCCCTAAGTGATCTTTAAACATTTGATGACAAGTCGCTGATAAGTGGCTCATATATTTTTTAATCCAAAGGCATAACTGTGTAATAGCAGAGACCTCGTTCCATAATAAATGTTGTCTTCTCTTGGTCTTCTTCGGCAAGAGGAACTTGATTGTAACTGGAAGCTGCACCCATCATTGAAAGAAGTTTGCTCCCTACTACAGAGTCGTGGAGATGAGGAATCAGGGGGAGGGAAAGTTATCTTTTGGTATGAATTTGTTTGGCTTAGTAAAATCTACACAGACCCTTATTTTCCCGTTCTTCTTTGGAACAACCACATATTTAAGACCCATTTTGGATATTTGGCTTCTCGAATGAATCTGATGCGAAGGAGTTTATCTATTTCTTCATTCACTGCTTCTCGAAGATGGGAGGCAGAATTGCGACGCTTCTGCACAACTGCTTTACTATCTAGAAGGAGGTTAAGCTTGTGGCATGCAATCGATGGATCGATGTCGGGCATCTCTTGGAAAGACCATGCAAATATGTCGACGTTTTTCTTTAAAAGTTGTAACGGGGTTTCTCTTTTTAGATGATAGTTTTGAGCCAATAAAGATATTTCTTCCTGGTCCATCGAGTTCTATGGATTCAGCCACCTCAGTGCCGTGTTGCTCAAACATTGGAGGTGGCTCCTACTGTAATTGTTATGCCTTCAGAAGTTTTGTTCTATGAGAGTTTATGGTGGTATTTGTACACTTTCGTGCTACAGCTTGACTCCCTTTAATTTTATAAACTCCGTGATCTGTTAGAAATTGTAAGGCCAGATAAAATATTGATGGTACTGCCTTAATAGAATGGAGCCAACTTCTTCTTAAGATCCCAAATATTTGAACTCAACATCAATGACAATGAATTTAACGAAGGTGGTTTCTTGTCCTGCTTGAACAGACAGTATAATTTCTTCTAAGGAAGATTCTTTGGAACTGTTAAACCCTGTGATAGTTGTTGTCGAAGCTTTGACCAAATCCTTGAGGCCTAGAACATCAATTGCTCTTTTGAATAATATGTCTGCTGGACTTCCCGTATTTAAAAGAAGTGTGTATAAGTAATCTTGTCATACTTTGAGCATTATGACCAGTGGGTCGTCATGAGGGCAATTGACATGGCTGGTGTCACAGTCTTCAAAAGAAATGTGATATGGACGCTTGGCTTTGCTGAAGCTGGGTAGAAGTTTTATAAATTTTTCTGATGACGTCATCTTGCAACAGGATATGATTTTGTCGTCTTTATTTATCTTCTTTCCCTTCTCAATTATAATCATATTAAGATAGCGAGCTTGACCTTGTCCTTACTCTTGTTTGACCTTTTTTCTTTTCGTCTCCTCTTCGAGAAACTTTGGGCATCGACTACTTACTCATGGAGTCTTACTGCGAGTAGAATACGGTGAAAGATCTGTATCAGGGAGTAGAAATTGTCAGTCTCATGGCTATGTACATTATGATACTAGCATAAGGGTTTGTTTGGTATATCAAGATTACTTGAGAATTACTTGTACTTCTCGAAATAAGTCATCACCCTTTATTTTTGGTAAAATGGCGGGGAGTGTGGTTATCATAGGGGGCAGGACTAGGATAGGTCTATCTATTTTCTCGTCTCTCTTCCTGATGTTGTCGGTGGTCCGTCCACGCTGTTAGGAGCAATATTACTCGTTGGTTTTGGATGTGGCGATGAGAACGCATCATTGGCATGAATGACTGAGGAGCTTTTTATTTTATCTTTCTTGAATCGCTCGAGTTCGATGTAGCTATTGACAGCATCGATCATTTTTGTTACTATTTTGGGTTTGTGTAGGGTAAGCTCTTTTCAAACTTTAGAATCGATGTGAAGTGCGGAGGTAAATGCTGGAGCGACAATTTGGGATCTGAATTCCCAATTTTCCTTGTTTCTTGCAGAAAACATTTGTAAAAGCTAGATATGGTTTCTTTCATACCTTGCTCGAAATAGAATAATGAATCGATTGTTATTTCCCGCTCCTTAGCATACGCATAGTTTGACTCAAAAAGCCGATGTAATGGCTAAAACTGGTGATCGAACCTTCAAGAATAGTATGAAACCACCTGAGAGGCTCTTCCTTAAGGCTTATGTTAAACAACTGACATAACATGTGATCGAGTTTGGAGTATAATCCAACTGCTGCTTTGAAGTGACGGACGTGGGTGAGAGGATCAGTGAGTCCCGCATATTTATGAAATTTCGGCATATAAAATTGTCTAGAATCAGTATGACATTTGAGATGAGGGGAAATAGAATTTGTTTCGATCCTATCGAGAACAGATCTTCGGCTAGAATTGTCAGAATGTATAGCTTGAATCCAACTGTTCAAATTGCTGAAGAGTATTTGGTACGGCTGTAACTTAAAGATCAAAGTTACCTTGTTCTTCGGGTCCCAACCTATCTTTCACTGGTCGTCTCACAAGATGTGGTGGGGATTGGTGACGTGTATATCAACTTCCTTTGGTGGTCGATGCTGATGAAGTAAGACCAAAGTATCGAGAAGCTTTATCTGGGTTCCTTGATCGAGATCTAAAAGTTTGAATTCGTTCTTCTCTTGGAAAGTTCTTTCTCTGGATCGATGATCACTTCAGGCTTGGGAGGTGACGCTTGAAGGACAGTAAATTGACCTTGATGTCTTCGTAATTTTCTTATTTTTTCTGATGGGTTCGGCTTTGTTGTTCTAGGGCTTTCCTCATCTCATCTTTTTTGACTTGAAGAGCTTGGGTATGAATTCGCTGATCTTCGAGCCGCTAGACCCTGTCAGATTCCATCAGCTTTTGAAGTTTGACCACGACATTGTGCAAATTGATGGTTTCTGGAAAGGCGGATGCGGGGTTGATCTCGTGGTTCCTCTAAGTACTGGAGGCACTTTTGAGGTTCATATTTGTCATGGGGATGCCTAGAATCACAGTTGGTAAAGAAAAAGTGTGGTATTCCCACAGATGGTGCCAATTGTAATGACATGTTTTTTGGAAGATAAACTTCACCAATACTTCTATAAGAAATTGTAATTATAAACTTGAATATGCTAAATTTTACATGGAAACCAATAGGCGCTAGTTATTATAATCGATGAAGATTTAGCTTTAGAAATACAATAGGTACTAGTTATTATAATTGATGAAAAGTAAGAACGTGAGAATATGGAAGATATTAGAGTTGCAGATCGGATTAACATATATTGTGCCTGTATTTATAATGGATATAGGCAGTTACAAAAATAAATAGTTTCCTATTTCGGTATAATGAGAGAGGGTCATCATGAGGATACTTTACATGGCCGGTATCACAGTCCTCGAAGGTGATATGGTATGGACTGAAACATCCATTTTGGAGTTTATTTTATTTAGTGTCTAGAGTAGGTATCAGCACTATCTCGTGGTTTTTTGACGTCAGTGAGTACACGTGGAGCGACTACAGCTGAACTGACAATGAACAGGTAAGTGGGTTTCTAACTCCTTGTTCTAAATATCAACCCTATGTATTTTACAGAGTATGGAAAAGGTAAAAAGTATGTTTTTTAAGATAACAGAACTTCTATTCAAATAGATCATTTTCTATTCGAATAGAACTGAGACATTTATATTCGAATAGATTTTATTGTATTTGAATAGAATGTCCCAGGCTGCTTTATATTCGAATAGATTGGCTCAGCCTGATTTTTATTTGAATATATTTATTTCTATTCAAATAGAGAACGTGATTTTTGTTTCCCATAAAGACAACTTTCCTTTTTTCAGAACTCAATTCTTTGAAAACCTATTTTTTTAGGGATTGCTTTTTAGAGTGATGAGAGATCTTTCTTAAGAGATTCAAGAGCAAACTAAAACACTCAAATCTTGAATCAAACACCATTGATCAAAAACATAGATCATGACCAGAGGAACTTGAGCGATTTAAGAATGAAGCTTCGACGAGAGATTGGAGTGAGGCGTTGCGAGAACACAGAATGATTGTAATAAGTTTAATTAGAAGAGAGGTAACCACATGTTGTGCTTATCGAGTCTGTAAGTGACTAATTCTTGTAGTTCTTTTTCATAGTAGATTTCTTTAGCTGTCGGGTGATTCGACAGCGACCTGTGGGTTTTCTTCTGATAAAGGCTTCCCACAGGGTTAAAAATCTTTGGCCTTGTCTTTAATTTCCATTTGCTTGTTGGCATTAGATAATTGATTGATTTAAACTAGGTTAAGGTTAGACATTTAATTAAAAAGAATTCGGACCTATCGATTTAGACCTAATTTATTCGAAATCTATTAGTCTCAAGCATTAAAAAATTTTAATGGTATCAGAGCGATAACGCTTCGAGGATTAAAACCTGAGCATGGATCCTTACTCGACTGCTTAAGATTAATAGATTCTAGAAATTTTGGAGGTCCCATAAATTGCCCGCCCCTCTTCGATGGCAAAGACTATCCTTATTAGAAAGTCTGAATGATTGCATTCTTACAATCACCCGGAGAAGATCTCTGGATTGCTATCGAAGATGGATAGATACACCCTACCATGATGAATGAATGGGTAATGAACTAAAGAGGTCCTTAGGCCTAAGAATCAATGGTCTAAGGATGAAAAAGAAGCTGCAGGTTTTAATAATAAGGGTCGCAATACTATTTTCATGGCTGTGAGCCAAAGTGAGTTTGACACATATCTGCCTGTACCACTTTGAAAGAATCTTGGGACATATTAGTTTGAACTCATGAAGGCGATGATACTGTCAAGGAAAGAAAATTGCAAATGCTCACCTCACAATTCGAGAATATTCGAATGGATGAGAATGAACCATTTGATGAGTTTATGCGAGACTATGTGATATTGTCAATACTAGTACAGTATTAGGTACAACTTACTCGGATATTTAAATTGTTCGTAAAGTACTAAGATCCCTTCCTAGAGCTTAGAGCTTTAGATACAGAGTAATGTTATAGAGGAAGCTCAGGATCTTAAGAAAATGAAACCAGATACATTAGCTGGTAAATTGTAAACTTTTAAACTCAAGATGAAAATATAAAGCCCTGAGAAGAACAAAAATGTTACTTTTAAATCTTCATCTTATTCCTCTTCTTCTAAGGGTACCATAGAAGCTGACAGCACATTTGATTTAGATAATGATGATGGGTCAGATATGGATTCACAGATTGCCTATATAAGTCACCAACTTAAAAACCTTGTGAAACAACGTCAATTTCAAAAACAAGGGCAATCGTGAATCATAAGTCGTAAACTCATAATGAACATAAAGTGAATAACCAGCAGACCAACCTCGATACTAACCTAAGTTAAATTGAATGTTATAAGTGTCATAAGCTTGGTCATTATGCTCACAGCTATCCCAATAAGAAATTTGGGACCAACCACAAAGCTATGAATATCAACGTTACTTGGGATGACAGTGATGATGAGAATAATACAATAAGAGTCATCTCCAAGCAATTGATAATAGAAATTATGTGCATATCCTGCTTTTTAAATTATGGTAATGATAACTATGATGTTTTGAACTTTAAAATTCTGTTAAAAATCATAGTGATCAAGAACAAAATGAGTTTGAAGACCGAATCTTGAGGACTTGTATGCTCAGACTCTCGCCAAGTGTATGAAACTCGGTAAACTTATCAATGTCTGGAAAATTCCAAGTTAATTCACTTACGTGCGAACTTCAAGACAAAATTGAGAGTCCAGTCACGAGATAGAGGTACTTGAGAATGAAAGCAAGACCTTCATGACAAAGTTGTATTTTTAGAAAGTGAAGTTAATGATGTAAAGGAGAAAATGAATCAACTTTGAATGAACTTTATTCGGCCAAGCTTGATGTAGTCTATCTCAGCAAAAACTGAAAGATCTATCATGGGGCCAAGAACATTGATAAAATGTTATGTATGAGAAAGACGGATAGTGACAAAAGGGGTTTAGGATAGAGGAACCTATTCCTAATGCCAAGACTCCTCAAATTATAAAGTTTGTGAAAACAACTGCTTTTACTTCGGTGCCCAAACATAGCATGATATCCACTACTATAATCACGCCAAAGGTCTCTTACTCTCAGATTTATTATTGTAGTATATATGGTCGAAAGGGACATCTTGCATCTTATTATAGATTTGTTAGACCCTGTCAACCATATGCTCGACCTTTCAATGGACACAAATATAAGTCATATTTGAATTTTTCTAATGTGATAAGTGAAATGTGAGTAGGTGGTTTACTCTAGAAACATCACCTCAAAAGGTGATTCGTACAATTTGGGTGCGAAAGGATGACTTGTCACCACAAATAAGGTAATAAATCAAAACTGAGATGGGTTATCAGTATGCTCCAGTGTTTAGGTCGTTTCTTACCCTGTCTCAGTTGAGTTTTATTTTTTATTATTTTTTTAGGATAGTAGGATATTGTTTTGGTTTTTATCTGCATTTTGCACTTTAGAAGCATTTTTTGATGGAATATCCTTACTAGACTTAGACTATGTACATTTGTTGTATATTCATTCATGAGATAATTATTTAGTAAAAATCAACTCACAATAGTCAGTGATTATCTTGTTTAAACTAAAAGCTCATCGTGAGTAGAACCCGTGAGAATAACTGTAGAGACTTCGTACCTAATGTTATATGAGGATCTGACCTTGTTTATTAGTTCGAGTGTTATGATTTTTACTCTTCTGTTGATCTTATTATTTTTGATCTTATTTCGTTTCCTTACTCAATTGTCAAATGGTAACATCAAAGTCAAGTTATACTAGTAAAATTTCCTATTTTTTATCGTGGCAAAAAAGTGACGGTGTCCAACTGAAGATGTGATAATATGCATTTTTTTCTCCATTGTTGGGCCTTTATTATTTCTAACCATTTTTTCCCACTTGCAACCCTTTATGCCTTGAAATATGCTTTTTTCTGCCCAAATTCTTTATTCTTATACCCATATATTATGAGAATATTCAGTGAGAAAATATCGTGTTTCAATATAGTGAGCATTAAAGACGACTTCAAAACAATATTAAATATTGATGTCAACACTTAGCATCACCTAATATATGGTTAGATGGTAGATGCCCAAAAACTTCGCATCGCATTAGGGCGCCAACACTGTACGCACCGCATATAATCAAAAAAATATGAGGGTTAGGGTTTATACCTCAAATTTAAGCCAAAATTTTGTGCCAAAACAAAAACCCAAACCGCGGGGGTAAGCTACACAATGCCAAAACAAACCGAGTATGAGCTGAGCCTAAGCCGGAGGCTTTACCAAGCCTTTAACCGAGATTTTGAGCGAGTTTTGCAGAGTTCTCTACAAGTTTTGTTGAGTCACCAAACCCTAACTGAACACCAAGTTTCCACACCGAACTAACAAGATCACCAGTCCAATCGGAACACAAATTTTTAAGCCGAACTCGAAGATCACCAAGCCCTAAAACTGAAACACCAAGTTTCACGTCGAACCCAAAATCACCAAGCCTTAAAGCTGAAACCCAAGTGTTCCCCCTTATGTAAACTCTAGGGTTTGATAATATAAAAAACTATATAGCGAGATCCGACGAAGACAAATCCTAGGAGTTTATTTAGAGAAGAAGCATAGGTAGAGATTGAAGGTATAGACGTAGGCGGAGTCTCGGCTGATAACCATGTTGTAAGTCAACCCTTTCAAGTACCAAAAAAACAATTAAAGAGGAAAGAGAGGAAAACATATGGGTAAATATATAGAGAAAACTTTATATTTCTAGAGATGTATATTACAATGAGAGCACAAAGCTCTTATATATAACTCTCTTAAAGCCCAAACCTTGGAGATTACTTTCCACCAAAGTAATATCTATTTGTATCCCTAAGAGTGAGTCGAATATTGGGTGGCTCCCAACTTCCCACGTGGTCCCACAGTAGACCGAAGCTATTCAGATACCCTCATTAGATCGCTGATATAACACAACTCACTGGGAGTATGTATTTGTCATAAACACGTGATTTTCGCTGAATGCCCAATCGTGGGCAACCTCACTACACCAATTTAGACTACACGTATTTCGTAAATCACCAGTGGAAACTGGCCAGATCACAAATTGAGAGTGTTCCTATGATAGAAGTAGCGAAAGAAGAACCAACCCCAACCCCTCCCTTCATTTTCTTCTTCTAAATTTATAAATTTCTTCTTTTTGGACAATAGATTTAATTGTGCCGCACGGTAACGCACGAAAATGTAATAATAGATTTAATTTGATTTTGGTTATTAGGTGTGCGACAATAATAAAAAGATGTCACCTCGCGACTACAGAGGCTCAACCCACTATAATAGCCGTTAGGCTTGGTTCAAATAGAGTTGTTACAAGAAGATCCGCGAAGTTTGGCGCCAATGGCCACTGCCCACCTGTAGTAAGCATTTACCCAGATTCAACGTAGAGTAAGCCAACACCAGGTGGCAAAAATAGTTTAGACATAGTCGAGACACTCAGCTTCTAGGAAGATACCATAATGTTCTCGACTACAAAGTAACGTTGTGCTTGGTCAGAGACGAGAGAAAGAAAGCCTGTTAAAGATCCGCGAAAGTTCGCCCACTTTTTTTCCCCCCCCCGGGGAATAAGGGGTGACTAGTTCCTTTGTTTTATAACGTCTGTATGACTTGTAAATACAGGCAGATAAAGATTATACAGAACTGCAACTTTATTATCTTTATTCATACCTTACTATCACTCCAAAAACTGTAATACTGCATCTTACTGGATTTACATCAAAATCATACCTCCGAGGTCGTGGTTTTTCTCAGCTTTTACTGAGTTTCCACGTTAAATATTAGTGGTTAGATATATTGCATTTTATTTATGAATAGTATTGGTGAAGCTTCTTCTTCCCAGAAACTACGTCACTACAATTGGCACCGTTTGTGGGAAAGAAAACCATACTTTTCTTACACCATGATCTAAAACCCCTTCTGATGACAAATATGAATCTCTAAAGCAAATCTAGCACGGTAGGAGATCACGAAATTAAATACGATACCAGGAGCAGGTCAACCTGCAACGGGTAGTAGTGAGCTTTTTAAAAACAAATGGCGGAGGAAAAAAGCCAAAGATTCAAGATCAGCGTATCCATGCCAAAGTTCTTCACGTGAGGAGAGACGAACGAAGAAAATCCCTGACCCAATAAAGTTCAAAACATCAGAAAAAGAGGCAAGACTAAGGAGGATAGTAAGATCGACTTAATGGCGACAAACGTCACCCCCACGGGCTGAAGTGTCATCGATAGAGAGCAACCCACAAAGATAATACCAAGAGGAAGCAAGCCTCCGAACTTCCGATCTAGAAAATCCAGATAGGGTTTCTCGACACTTTGGACTTACATCTCAATATCAACCAAAATCAAGAAGTCGACGCACGTGTCACACACTTCACCCGCCTGAAAGAAGACCCATCCGGGATCGATGGTGACCAGACGGATAAGAGATTTTGACCCAAAGTTACAACTGTCCAATTCCTCCACAACAGTTCATCACTTTGGAAGACCAAACAACAGGATCCAACCCTAAACTATGATATACCAGGCAGGAGATATGTACTTGACAGGATAGAAACAAAACCCATATACCTATCTCGAAGTTATGCCCATCCCCAAAAATTTCCATATTTCCATATGTCAGTATGCAGGCCTGAGCTGACCAGCGTACCAAGCCGGACATTTATAGCAGCAGTGGATTATATTTCCAACTCGACCACATGTTGTGCAAGCTATTCAACATGGAGCCTAAAAAGAAGACCGCTTCGATGGCTCCCAACCATCAAGAGCCTACATCACCACGGTTCAGATAGTGGCAGAGTATTTTTAGCCAACATGATCAGGCTAAAGAGCGCGGAGATCACTGTCGACTCCTTGTTATCTTCGACAGGGCGGCCCAAGATACATTGGCAAGAGCTTTACAAAACATTTTTTTTACAGGGGAAACAAGGAAAATGTGGGATCATCCTAAAAATTATCGTCCATCATCACCTTCCCCTGAACATCGGCTCTAAAGTCGTTGAAGAATTACTAGTACAAACCAAGAAAATCACAGAAAAGGGATTAATGTGTTAATAATACATCAAGGAACGACAAAGAAAGATAAGTGCAAAGCTCTTCCGCCACTCATTCTCAAGAAACACCTCTTTGGACACACATCAAAAAAAAGATCGAAAATACTGAGCACCCAAGCAAACCGGCAGGAACAATGACAACAATAGAAGAAGGGACAGTAGACCCGATCAGACAGCCGATTCTGCCACCAATGAAATGGAATCTTTCCGCCAATCTTACCAATGATAAAGGGAAATTAATGTTATCGAGCACATAAACAATTCATGATGGTCCCCACCAGGCCTCTATGTCAGATCACAATGTGCCTAGCATGAACACGCTTAACTATACTCATCTATTAGCTGGACGGCTTCATAATTATTGTCGTCGACACAGGAAGTTTCTCGAAGATGAAGCACAAAAATAAAGACATTGAACAAAATTAGGTCCGGGGGAAGCGCACCTGTACATGATGAAATGAGAAAGGAAAAAAAAAATAAGACGATCGGATTACATCGATTATAAAAAGACCTCCTCCGATACATCTGCAAAACTCTCCCTACCCGAGCAAATCAAAATGTCCATAAAATTACTTAATGCATTGGGACTAGTCGGTTTTCGAATAAATAGGTCTAAATTATTTTTAATGTAATGGTTAAACTAAACTAGTTTTTTAAATCGATTAAGTAGTAATGTCAAACAAGCCATTGGAATTAAAGGACAAGGCCAAAGATTTTAAACCCGGGGAAAATCTGTCTCATGGAGAACTCAACCTACAGGCCATTGTCTGAATCATCCGATAGCTAAACAATTACTATTACACAACGAACTACACTATATTAAGCACTTACAGAATCGATAAGCGTTTCCCATGGTTACCTCTCTTCTAAATAAACTTCTGGCAATCAATTATGCCTTCTCACAAGCCTCACTTCAATCTCTCGTCGATACTTCCTTTCTTGAACGCTTAAAGTCCTTATGGTCATGATCTAGTTTCTGATCAATGTGGTGATTAGATTTAGTATTTTAGTGGATCTTGAATCTGCGCAAGGGAAAGATCCTCTCACTCGAAAACAAACAAATACCTAGAAAAAAGGTTTTCCAAAGAATTGTTGGAGAACAAGAAAGTGTGTTTTATAGGAAGTAGAAATCACGTTCTCTATTTGATAGAAATAATGTATTCAAATAAAAATAGGCTGAGCCAATCTATTCGAATAAAAAGAAAATCTATTGAAATAAAAAATAGTCTTGCGACATTTTGTTCGAATACAAAAAAATCTATTAGACAAATAAAGTTCCCCGTTTATCGAATAGATATTCGAAATAGAAAAGGAATCATCGAATAGAAGTTATGTTATCTTAAAAAGAATTACTTATTACATTTTCCATAATCTGTAAAAACCATAGGGCTTGAATTAGAACAAGGAGTTAGCAACTCAATTACCGTATCATTGTCAGTCAGATGTAGTCGTTCCACGTCCACCACTGACACTGACAAACCAGAGAGAGGTTGACACCAACTCTAGATACTTAAAAAAAACCAAACTCCAAAATAGATGTTGCAACTCCACCTTTGGCTTATTTTGTGTCAAAACTAGAACTATAGGTAATAAAAGAAAATTACAAACTCGATGGACTGTCTCACTCACTGAAATCCATTCACAAAACAAAAATCCTTTGTAATCCCTGTACACCAAGCAAGTATATCCCACATAACAGTTCAATTCAAAATAGGAGATTAGAGGAAACATACTTACCGGTTTACTGTAGGGAAAATCTCTTCCCCTTATGGCACAGTATGAAACAAATGTAAGCAACAAAACAAAAATAGAATACTCAAACAGTGAATTAAACCAAACGAATATGGAGTTAGGAAAGTACTCTAAACACCAATACCCAAAAATAAAACTCATATACCCCTAAAAAAATAGTAACCCCTTAAAAGGAAACACCAGGGTGAGGAATCAACACCGGGGAGTATTTTTGAAATAGTAAGCAATAAAGAAACAACACTTCCCTAACACAGGCATGATAGAAAGAGAATAATCTAAAATATCCTTATAAAAACTAAAGACAACGCCCATGTGTTATAAAACCATCACTAAATGAATGTACTTGGTTTGTGTGTGTGCATAGGCAGATAGATACCTGGGGTTTAACTTATACTCAACCATGGTCGAAACGAGTTGGAAAGTTATGGTAACTTAGGCTTTAGGGTGGTCACTCAAAATCCATTGAGAATTAACTAGCAAGTACTCGGTGAGTATGAATATGAATAAAAAGCCAAATAAAATAATATATCTCATCAAAACGGCGCACTGGGAGCTAGAAGATCTCATGGAAAGGGGAAATTCAGTTATCATTAATGGGGTCAAGTGAAAAAACTAAATATAACTCTTTCTTAATCTCCACTATACAGACAACGCCTAACTCAAGATCAACTAGGTCTTTGATAGGTTATAATGAAGGCCATGGGAGGCTTATGATGGAAGTAGTTATTTGTGGAATCTGAGACGACAGTTACACTAGCTCTTATACTTCAAATCACTTCACTTCTTCACTCTTTCTTTTTGGAGGTACACACACAAAAAATACCTCTTACTTCCCCCCCCACCTTTGTTTCAGACAATGATGGAGATAATAAAAAGTTATTTTGGGGACTCAAGGATTATTCTATTCACCTTCCCCAAAAAGTACACATATTTTTCCTTTTTCTCCTTGTTTTTTC
>JACGCM010001071.1:0-23418 GCA_014058105.1 Kingdonia uniflora
TAGCTTTAGCTTCTAAAGCTTTACCTATATTTTAGTTAGAGCATATGCACCAGCGGGTGTGGGTTTGAGTTGGGTTTGCATACCCAAACTCAAACTCAACTCACACTTTGAGTCTTCCAGCAGCGAAAAACGGGTATGAGTTCTCCTACGTAGTGCTACAGTAACTCAACCGAGTGTGAGGAGCTCACACCAAAAAAAATAGAGTTTGGCTGTGTTTTGATTACCGCCACGTTTAATTTTATTTTTTTGATTTTTTTTATTGATGTGTGAGAGAGATGAATAGTTATGTGAACAAAGGAATACTGCGCGGACTAAATTTTAATTAAAAAAAAAAACTCAAACTCATAACTGGAAGAGGATGGGTATGGGTTGGGTTTTTTGTGGGCCTCTGTCAGAGCCCACACCCAAAGTCACACTTGCTGCTAGAGATGCTCTTATTTTGAGGAAAGGGTGAAAATACATGATTTATGGAGGAAGCTGGAAGAATGTTTGTTTACGTTCATGTTTTATGCAAAAAAAGTTGTAGTAAATCTAATTGGCATGTCAAAAGATGTTTTTTTTTTTTTTTTACTTCCATTAAAGATGAAAGAGAGCAGTATCCTTTTCTTGGACAAAGATCCTTGCATGTGTAAAAACTCCCTTCAGCTATTGAAACAATTGGAATGTTGTTCTACATTTGAATAGTGAAAAATAACATTTTACCGGTGGTAATTCAGTGTTCATGATGTAATAGAAAGATCTACGGCTACTATGAATGTTGATGTGGTAAACTTAAAGAGTATCCACAGCAGTTGGAGGGTGGATTTGGGCAAATCCACCCACAACAGTTTAAACCCAAATCAAGGTGGATATTCCCCAATTCGGTGGTGTAGCGCCCTGTTATTTTTTCTTTTCCAGTTGCTATTTACTTAGCTTGCACCTGTATTACATTAGCATGTTCTTGGTTTTGTTTAATTATTTGAAGAACCCATTCAAACTATCACCACCGAATTCCCCAAACTTCTCCTCCTCCTCCTTTAACCTTTCTTCCCTCTTTTTATTTTGAAATCAGGAGAGAGGTGAGTTAACCTCAAACTTATTGTTTCCATTAACCCTTGAATTTTGGAAGTATTATTTCAAATCATTCATCTCTTGTTGTGGCTGGAAATTCTGAGCGAGTGATCGAGAGTGAAATTGTTATTGTTCTAGTAAAGGAAAGGATCATTGCATTGCTCTTCTTAAGCATTCAATCTTCAGGCAAGTATAATTATTTCCGAGCATCGTATGACACATTGATATAATGTATAGATCAAAATCGGCGGTATAGGCCTACTCCATAAAGGAATATAAGACAAGAGGTCTTTCAATCAACTTGCCTCTTCACTAGCTACAACTAGTGCTACTAACTCAGACCCCACAGTCGACTAAGCTAGAATCGTTTGTTTCTTGGATCTCCAAGAAACCGACCCGCCAGCTATACTAAACACGTATCCGCTGGTGGCTTTGGAATCATCCGAAAATAAGTTCTAATCTACATCGCTAAATCCATCAAGGACCGCGGGAAACTTCTAATAATGTAAACCCAAGTTCATGGTCTTTTTCAGATACCGCATAACTTGATCAATAACACCCTAGTGCGCTAAACCTGGTTTACTTGTGAATCTACATAGAACCCCTACAGCATAAGCTATATCGGGTCTAGTACAGTCCGTAGCGTAGCAAAGGCTACCAATAATACTTGCGCATTCTTTCTGTCTGACTGCCTCCCCCAAGTTCTTTAAAAGTTTGACTTGTGGATCACAAGGAGTACAAGCAGGTCTACGATCAAAATATTTGTACTTCTTCAAGATCTTCTCAATGTAATAAGATTGATCAAGAGTAATACCAGTGTCTGTGCGCGTGATCTTCATGCCTAAAATTAATTATACTAGCCTCACCTAGGTGCTTCATATCAAAATTATTATTAAGCATGTTTTTGGATTCTAAAATGATATCAAGTGTATAACCAAAAATAAGTAGATCATCAACGTATAGACATATCATATTATAACTTTCACCAGATACTTTATAATATAAACACTTATCAACAACGTTAATCTTAAAACTATTTGTAAGAAGTAATTGGTCGATCCTGTCGTGCCACTATTTTGGAGCTTGTTTTAGACCGTATAAGGTCTTGTTCAGCTTGCAGACTTTGTGTTTCTCACCAGGTATCACAAAGCCTTCAGGCTGATCCATATATAATTCATCTTCAAGCTCTCTATTTTAAAAAATAGTTTTTACATCCATTTGGTGAATAATCAAATCGTGCACGATAACAACGACCAATAATATTCTTATGGTTATCACACGAGTAACTGGGGAATATGTGTCGAAGAAATCAATATTTTCCTTTTGCACATATCCCTTTGCTACACGTCTTGTTTTATATTTATCTATAGTACCATCTGGTTTAAGTTTCCTCTTTAATATCCATTTACACCCAATAGAACGACTACCAGGAGGTAGGTTAACTAAATCCCAAGTTTCATTTGTAGTAAGAGAATCCATTTCATCATCAATGGCCTCTTGCCACAAATCAACGTCACTTGAGGTTAATGCTTCTGTTACGCCCCAAAATCTAATAATCGTTAAGCTTGACCAATTACTAGATTCGAAGCTGTGCAGGTCGGGGAATCCACATATTCGCCCCACGAACAACCGAGCCATAGACAAGTTTAGACTCAGTCATTCACTTAAAACATTAATCATCAGAGTAAAGAAAGAATAATAAAGCGGAAGTAAAAGATATATATACATATCAGACTGAAATTAGAATATAATATCTCGAATAAAGTACAATGACATATGTTGAGATTACATACAAAAAGTCTAAACTAAAGAAGATATGTAGTGGCAAAACTGCTCCAAACAAGCTGAAGCTCGCAATAATCCACGCTACTCAACCTCTGAAAGGGGGGAAAATACGAGAGTGAGCAAAACCACAGCTCACTAAATACCCAACGGAGCTAAATAACCTACTAATATAACAGTGCAGAGAAGAGGGTGAGGTGAATGAGATAGAGAAAGTTTAAAGTAAAAGAATAGTAAACTAAGTGATTATGATCCATATTAAGAAAGTAAAAGAATAGTAAACTAAGTGATTATGATCCAGATTAAGAGTTATAAGAACAAAGAATAGAGATAGGAGTTTAGAGAAAATGAATAGTGACAAGGAATAATGATGTGCGATGATGATATGATATGAAATGATGAGCTGGGATAATCCCACAATTATCCCAATTGTTGAATGCTATGATATGCTTTGTTAATCCTAATATTAAATGATTTGATGTTTTAAAACGTGATACAATCCTATTATAATATTGGTTGATCAACCCCTAGCATGTTTAACTTAAAGAGATCTATTAAGGGGATACAATGGGTACAATTTTTGTCAAGCTCGACTAAGCTAGTGGATACTCACTTGATCAAAGTGTTATGGGTTTCTCAACCCACGGAGCCAACATCTGAACTTTATTTTCATTCCAAGGAATTTTAGCCTCACCGAGGATAAGTCTAACATCGGATTCAGACTGTCTCATACCTTCCCACACTCCCGGATGGGTATTAAAGGTATGATAGTATTCACAGCCAGTTCTTCACCCACTATTTTAACCCGATGTAGGACTCCTGTGATCCTATCGGAGGTTAATCGATGTAGAGCTGTGTTATGTATCCGATCTCGTTAAGTTAAAAGAGTTTTACATGATTTAAAAGATGCAACAGATCCCAAGGATCAAAACACAACAGCCGTAAACCCGGCAAACAAACATAGGATAACCACCTGCATAAGGGGGTGGCAAACAATCCTAACCCAAACGTAAACAGTGACTCAGTCACACCATCTAAACGTAGATAAAACAATAACTTAACCGTCACCACAACTAACCAACATCAGTCTCTAGAAGACCGAAACCAACAACAAGAATATAGCTACGAGAAATACCACATTAACAATTTCTAACTAAACCCAAAGTCAAATGTAAACTATATACCAAGATACCGAATAACTAACTTATAGGTTAACAACTAATATAGAGAAATATAATATCAGACCCTAAATAAATTACATGCACCTCTCTACACAGAGTACTACTCTAATCAACATCTATCAACTAGTAGAGGAATTTAAAAATGAAGGGAACTCGCATGATAATAATCTCGAGTCCTGACGAAACCAAAATCGGAACTCCAAAACTTAGAATCAGCGATACGACTAACGAAACATAGGATAAGCTACAACAGACAAACGTAATAACAATCAATCAAACAATAAAGGAAACCAATCAACAACCCAAACCCTAGAAATCAACCCAACCTCTAATCAGACGAAAAAAACGAAAAGGAATAAGAAATTACTCACCAAGGATAAATGCAAGGATCACGGCGAAGAATCGGCGAGCGAGGGAACAGATTGGATTTAAATTTGGGAAAAAGAGGATTCTGATTTGGGAGAGAGAGAGAGAATGAGAGAGAGTTTAGAGTAAAAGAGAAATGAGGTTAAAGCGCCTCTGTTCGAATAGAATACATTTTTATTTGAACAAAACGAAGCAGGTAGAACCTTGTTCGAACATAAATAAACTTGTTCAAACAAAATTAAACAGGATGAAATCAGCTAAACAAACATCTATTCGAACATAACAAAAGTTATTCGAATAGAATGAATCAGTCAGGAATGTATTCGAACAGAATGAATCATGTTCGAACATAAAAAAACATGATGAAACATATTCGAACAGAGTCAAGATTGTTCGAACAGAAAAAATCAGTCAGAAACATATTCGAACAGAGAAGGGTCTATTCGAATAGAATGTGACAGTTAAGTCCCAGAACACCAAAAACAAAAGACTACTCCACGGAAAACTGATAGAAACTTAGGAAAAAACCACGGATCCTCCCCGGATCACACCACAACAAACACCACTACACGAACACCACCACCAACCCCACAAAGGGTTCCCAAAGCCACAACACAACCACCTCCTTCTAATAATCACCGAAGCACAAAAAATGGAGAAAATGAATCTAACTCCAAAACCTTCCCAAAAGGAATAAAAGGGATGCATAATGGATAAAAGGAATTTATGCGGATATATGCGGAGTAGGAATGGATAGGAATATATGCAGATGCCAAAAGGAATTGGAATATGCAGAAAAGGAATATATACTAAAATAAATAAAATATGGGTTATTACAGCTTCCTTGATAGTATTGGGGTCAGATTCTAAGGTATGTTTAACATAATCATTACCAAAATCCTTAGCAATCTTTAAACGCTTACCTCTACGAAGTTCTCGGTCTGTATCATAAAAATCAACAGCCCTAAAAACTTTTACTTGAGGTACATTAGGGGTCGAAGATGTAGAAGGTTGAGAACCCCCACTACTACCTCCACTATCCCTCAGTAAGTAGGGAAACTTATCCTCAAAGAAATTAACATCAAGTGATTCAATGATAATATTATCCTTAATATCAAGAAACCTGTAAGTTTTACTGTTAATATCATAACTAATGAAAACACATTCTAAAACTCTACTAGCTAGTTTTATCCGTTTAGGATTAGGTTTTCGAACATAGGCTAAACAACCCCAAACCTTAAAATAGCTAACCTTAGGTTTTCTTTTTCTCCAAATTTCATAAGGTGACAATTCAGATGTAATATGAGGAATACGGTTTAATATATGGCAAACAGATAATAATGCTTCACCCCATAAAGATTTAGGTGATCCAGAACTAAGTAATATAGCAACAATCGACTCAGTGTAAGTTCTATTTTTGCGTTCAGCTTTACCGTTAGATTCTGGGGAATAAGGAGCAGTAGTTTAATGTATAATCTCTAAAGATTCATACAAGTTTTAAAATTCATGTGAATCATACTTTGTACCTTTATCATTACAAAATCTTTTAATGTTTCTATCAAACTGATTTTTAACCTCTGTTACATATGTCCTAAACATATCTATAGCTTCACTTTTGTGATGCATCAGGTAAATATGAGTATAGTTAGAATGATCATCTATAAAAGTTATAAAATATTTTTTACCATTTTGAGTGAGTGTTCCGTCCATTTCACAAATGTTAGAGTGTACTAAGTCCAAAAGTTGTGATTCCCTTATAACACTTTTATGTGAGGTTTTAGTAATCTTAGCTTGACTACAAGATTGACATTTATCAAAATCATTTAAATCTACTTTAGGTATCATAGAAAGTTTACTCATATTGTGTATTAACTTCTTATTAACATGACATATTCTAGAGTGCCAAATATTAAAAGAAGACAATAAGCAAAAACAGATTTATCTATTTCAATACTCATCTTGAACATTCTATTACAAGCAAAACCCTTTCCCACAAAAACCCTACCCTTAGTCAAAATCTATTGATCAGACCCAATGGTCTACTGAAATCCTGCCTTGTTGGGAAGATAGCCAGAAACAAGATTTTTCCTCATTTTAGAAGTGTGCATCACATCTTTCAGAGTCACTGTCCCTCCCATGGTAAATACCAGTTTAACATCTCCAGTGCCTAGCACTCTGGTGAAATGAGAATCCCCAAGTAGCACCTTCTGGTCTTCAGTCTCCTTGTAGGTCATGAATCAATTGCGTTCATAGCATATATGCCTAGAAGCGCCAAAACCAGCCCACCACCCGGCGGTTCTACCGACCATGTTGATCTTTGTGATCATAACCACTAAGGACTCTTCGGTAACATTAGCCTGAGCAACAAATCTTGTTGGTTCATTCCCTTATTAGGATTCTGGTGTCCATAATTTTGATGGTTATTCGGATTACCACCGTTAGGGCAGTTGTTTCGATTACCACCATTCTTAGCCTTGAAAGGTTTCCCTTTAGGTTTCTGATGGACCTTCCATTTGGCTTGAACCAAAAAGATTTCCTCTTTTAGGTCTTGTTTTCTAGATTCTTCTTCAACCCTCAGACGAGTAATCAAGTTCTCCATAGAAAGTTCCTTTGACTTGTGTCGCAGGATATTTTTTAAAGTCTTTCCAATTCAGCGGTAATTTGTCAATCATCACGGTAACTTGAAATTGTTCATCAAGAGGTATCCCTTCGGACACGATCTCATGCGCAATTCGTTGCAACTCATGTGATTGGGAAATAACTGACTTATCGTCGACCATGTTAAACTTGAGATATCGGCTTACGATAAACTTTTCAGAGCCTACCTCTTCCGTATCATACTTCTTTTGTAATGCATCCCAAACGGTTTTTTCAAATTCAGACTGTAAATAGTAATAGTACAATTCATCCGCTAAACTGTTCAGAATGAAATTACAAAATTTAAAATTAGCCTCAGTTCGAAATAGTCTAAGGTTTTGTCATATTCGTTTAGAATAAGACCAGGGTCTACCGCAGGTACGGGAATGAGAGGTTCAACAGGGCATTCTTGTTCCAGAACATATGCAACTTCCTTAAGTGTGAGATAAAATAACATTTTGTTCTTCCACCTCTTGAAGTTGAGACCATCAAACTTAGAAGGTTTGTTGGAATCAAACTTCAACACTTCAGAAGAAAGAGCCATATTACAGGAAATTAATACTCTTTAAAATTGTAGAAATATAATCTTATGAACCTGTAAAATAGCTTTCTCCACTTGGAACTTTGTAGCAGATGAAGTGTAAACAATAACAATAACAAGAACAACAAGTGTAAACAGCAGCAGCAGGTCTGATTCAGTGGTAGTATACAGTAGTAAGAACAGGCCAGGCATGTGGTATAAAATCGTAGTAAGAACATGCAGGTTCAACAGTAAGAATAATTCCGGTAAACTGTGCACACAGTAGGTAACAACTTCGGTATTCAGCAGGATATTAACGCAATAACCATGCAGTTTTCAGCAGCAGAATCAAGCAGATTTCAGCAGCAGTTTCAGGCAGATTTCAGCGCAGTTTTAGGCATATTTCAGCGCAGTTTCAGGCATATTTCAACAGCAGTTTCAGGCAAATTTTAGCGCAGTTTCATGCAGATTTCAGCAACAGCTTCAGGCATATTTCAGCGCAGTTTCAAGCAGATTTTAGCTCAAGAAACAGGCAGATTTCAGCGTAAAGAACAGCTCCGGTTTCAGCGCAAGAACAGCTCCGGTTAACACCTCATAATCTGTAAACAGTTCCTGTAACAAAGAGACAGTAGAACAGTAACAGCTTGATGCGTGGGTCGCACTCTCTTTAAAAAGTATTTCAACCTACCTCGGGCATAGGTAAATGGTCTGATCTCTCCCAGGATACAACGAGCATATATGGTAGCTTCGTACCGGAAGTCTACGTACAGTGACAACAGTATTCGCACCTCAGGTAAACCGTACAAACGAAGTAGAGAGAGAGAGTTTGAACACAGAGAGAGAAAGAAATGAAACTTGGTTTTTTCTGTATTATTTAGAAGTGGTAACAAATGTATATATAAAGAGAGGTTTGCCAACGGCTCTCTCTTTATTCAAATGCATGAGTGAGAGACGTGATGGAAATTTTATTGATAAGACTTTTTCAATTGTAGCCAATATCTTATTACGAATAATTCCGACAACTTCAGGAGAAAAAGAGGCATTTACCTATTACAGAGATGGTGCGATTTGATTCTGTTTATTTAGTGTTCTCAGTCTTATGAGAAAGGCACATGATTTGGGATAGAAAAAATTTTTATTGAAAGAAACCTACGCTTGTTGAAGGTGAAGTTTGGAAATAGAACAATTCCTTCTGTCGTGTATCCTCGATTGATGCGGCCTCAGATGCTTCAATTGTCGATTAGAGTCTTGAGCGAAAGGTTACACCTATAGAGGTTCTATGTATTAGAGGTTAATCCTTTTCCACTAGTCCCAATAGGCAGCATAGGGGAAGAAGCACTACACCTAGGAATCAACAACACAAAAACTTTGTTATAAATTATCTCCTTTCCTTATTGGGATCGGGACTAAAAAGAATGGTTGGGACAACAAACATCCATCTCGTTCGTACTTTGGATACCCGTATAACCATCGAAGACCGTTGAAGTGACTAATTCTTGGAAATAAGGGCGTTGAGAACAAAGAAATTGTTGGAGTTACTTTTTCTATCTAACACTAATACACTTGTGTCTCCCTGATCTTTAGGTCTCTAAAGAAGTGGAGATAAGAATGTGAAGACCAAAGACCAAAGACTAAGCCAAGCCCAAGCCCAAGCCCAAGCCCAAGAAAGCTTTTGTTAAACAGAAAAAGATTAGGCCTAGCCCAAGCCCAAATAAAGTTTTTGTTAAATTCCAAGAGGATATTCATGAGATTGTTTTCATTTCGATCACAATTATAGTAGTGTCATGATTTGACATCGCAAGACACACAAGCCGTTTTATTTTTAGCTTAGTTGAGTGGCTTTATTTTAATTTAGGTTTGCCACGTCAGCAATTATATGAAACGTAGATTTTCTTAATCCAACGGTTTCAGTGGGGAAGTATAGAGTAGGGAGTCAACCTATCCCTCCTCATTTTGAGAAATGTTTATTTAGAAAATAAAAACCAGGGTACCCTGCTAATGAATTTTTAAGATAAAAATTGTGTGTGGTATGTGACATGACTGGCCAAGCAAGAGAAAATCTTGAACTTGTAATAGACCCATAGTACAAGAGTGTCTGCCCATTTAAAAGTGTTGAATGTTGAGTGCCTAATGGGAAGTGAGTGTTGATGTTGCTGAAAGATCAAGAAGTGCAATGAGCCCAATCAGCTACCCATTTGAATGAGGTTGTTTACAAAACCATTAGCATAAAATGAAACTTTCCCTAGTGTATTTTGGGGTAATTAGAATACGAAATTTGAAAAAAATAAAAGCAAACGCTCATTTCCCGCTGCTAGTGCTTGTATTAATTGGTGATCGCACTAGTAAAGAAAGGCACTTGGATTGGAGAGAAGACATTTGTAGTACAAAATGTGTGTGTACTGTATGCTACTCTTTGATTTGTCCGTCACTCTTAGATATTAGATTACCCCCAAATCAAATATGCCCTTAATTTGAATTCACAATTTCACCAATTGCTAGTTGCTAGTTGCTAGTTGTTAGTATTATCTATGGCGTCTTCTGCATTCAAGTCAACCAGCAAGAGATCTTCTTTTTCAACCCCATCCCCACAACAACAAGATTCCTCTTCTTCAACCTCATCATCGGCACATCGTCGATCAAGGAGTCTTAGTCGCTACCCTGCCGCTCAACAAGAACAAGAACAAGAACAGCCCAGGGGTAGATTTGTTAATACCTTGAGAGGTTCCGCTTTTCCTGAAATCAGCCCAGATCACTTCTTCCCAATCACCTCTCAAAGGCGGGGGAGGTCTGTCTCCACCACTCGTACATCTACATCAGCAGCAGCAGCAGCAGCAGAGAGGCGTGGGAGATCAGTCTCAAGGCCACACGGCGGAGGACCGAGAAATGCCGATGCTGCTGCTGCTGGTGGGAGTGGGAAGACCATTACAGATAATAATAATAATAATAATAGTTCCAGAAGAAGACGTTCCCTTTCCGTTGCTAGATATCACTTCAGTGATTCCCAGGTATTTACTATATTATTAATTGGACCGTGCTATTAGCTTAATAGTTAGTGCCACCGTTATCTTGTAACACAAGAACAGCTAACAATTTCTGATGGCAGAGTGATATAGATCCTTCTCATGCAAAGAGTGCCAACATTAACCAGAGACCTTCACTCCATAAACCAATGGATGCAAACCATCAACGTATACTAAGGAGGTCAATGAGTCACAAAGATTTGCCAAACTCATATGATGGTTACTCGGTAATATTGTAGTTAATTGTGTTGGTTATTGTCACTTCTATATTATAAGAAATTGATTATTTATTTATGGAATAAATCTGGCATATTGTCACTTTTAGAGCCACTCTTCTGCACTTACGGATGATGAAGTTGGAGATGTTTATTCTAACAAACATGGCACTGAGAGGACAATAAGAGCAGTCTATGCACAGAAAAAGGTGCTTCTTATTTTTTTGGAATGATAGTGTGCCTTTCTGAAAATACTTTATTCTCAGCATTTCATTTCACTACTTTTTTTTTCGCTGAAGAATCAATAGATTTGCCAAATTTCTGACCACTTGTTGACTGTTCAGACAGATTATCCAATTGGGGATGCAGTGGAAACTGGATTGTATGAGGCCATGCGGACAGAACTTAGACATGCTGTTGAAGAGATCAGGACAGAACTTGAACATGTAAGTTTCAGTTAGCATCCCATTAATCTGTTTCGTCAAGTTATTCGAGGAATGGCCTACATGTGTAAGAAAACATTCATTTCAGGGGTTAATTATTTAAGGTTTTTGGTACGGATTTCATTTTGCAGGGAATGGGCAATTCAAAAAGATCTGTTATAGTCAATGGAGACTTTTTGGAGTCAAACAATTCAAGTACTGCAATGGTTAGACAAAACTATGCTACACAATTGGAGCAGGTATTAATTGCTATCTCTACATTCTGCAAGTATTTAGGAGATTAGGATGCTTTGTATTATGTATCTTGTAATTTTATCCTCATCGTCTTTATGTTGTCCTTAAAAGTATTCAGAATTTCCTCCATAAACTTGTATTCTTTAGAGAACCCAAGGTAGTTAATGCGTATTGCGATGTCATGTGATCGATCACGAGTGAAGCAAATGATATTTTAGTAAATATTGCGATGTCATTGCAAATATTGCAACACGATAGGCAAAAATTGCATATAATCCTAATATATGTGTGCATACAAATCTCCATATGCATTATATTCATTACGAAAAACATATAAAAGTAATATAAAACACAACTAACAAAGTTAAGAAATCCAAAAATCATTAAATGAATAACTAAGATATCCACATATACCAAGTCCTCTTCAAAAAAAAACAAAAACAAACAAAAACTAAGTAGCAATTAACCAACATTACTTCAAAATCAAGTGCTCATTGTCAAGTAACAACTAACAAACCATAACTAGGAAATCTGAATATGACAAGTAACAAACCAAGAAACTGTCGGTTTCATGAAAGTTTTGGTCTTTAGATGTCTCATATATTAAGTTTTGCTTGCAATAAGGTAATTGAGTATCTCATTTTTCGTATCCCCTATCATAATTTTATAAGAAAGATTATACTTTTCGCAATTACTCTATTGTCTATGGTATTTTTCATGTAGTGTTAGCGCATACTTGTACAATATTTTCCTTTTTGTGGATTCTATTGTGTTTCAGTTGTTTTCTTGTATTTGTTACGCATTAAAAAATGCAACAAATGCGTCAATATGCAACGCATTTGCGACGGGTCATATTTTAGGAATGACGATGCAACGCGATTCCAAGTCTCAATGTAGCATATGCTAATTGCTACCATATTTTGGCATCTGACTAACATGAGAGAACTTTTACACTATTAACTTAGAGAGATTATTTTAACGGTGAGGCCATAAGTATGAAACATGCTAGTGTCTTGATTTTATTAATTCCGAATAGTAAATGTGGATTTATCTAATTTAAATACATTTTGCGAGAGCCTTGTGGCATTTTAAAGCAAATAACTAGTTGAGAAGGCAGAAAAGAATTTAGCAGAAATACAAAAGTAGAAAGAAAATTATGAAAATGACGATTACTACAGTTTAAAACCTGGTTCTAAACCTGTGGTCGTTTGTGGCCCTCGCTTTATTAATATCATCAGTCAACGCCTCCAATATAGATTGATTCTGTTGTCACTTTTTTGTATGTGTTGATACGAAACTATTCTGTATCGTTAGAGAACCGTTCTATTGCTGGCTATGTAAGTTAGTTGATGTCTTTTATTTAACTGATAAATGGGCTATTTTTGAATTTGCTAGTCAGAGAAGCGTAAGCAAGAACTACTAGCTGAGGTAGTGATAGAGGAGCAGCGTGGCCGGGAGCTATCTGAGATAGTCAGAGAGTTGCTTCCAGATCCAAAGAATACTATTCCAGAATGGCCATTCCGTTCTAGAAAGGTGAAACTCTCACTATATATATAGACATAAATAATGTGTACTTGTGTATGTTTGGCGCAATGCCTAATTATGCAAATGAGGTATATATACTTTGGGAATTGTATTTCATTATTGACTCACTTCATTTCATTTTCTTTATACAAAATAGAGCAATGATAGAAGCAAAATATCAAAGTGCTTGACTGAAGAGGCCGAAAAATATTTCGATGACTTCCTCTCAAATGTTGAAGATACTGACATTTCATCATTTGATGGGGAAAGGAGTGATGCAAGCTCGACATTAGTAGGATCAAAAAAATCAAGGGAACCCATATTGCATTGTGGAAAAACAAAAAATCTTGGAATTCCGCTATGTTCTGCATCCAATCCTAATGAAATGGACGATCTTGTGTTGCCGTGGTTACAGTGGGAGACCAGCAGTGATCTTTCTCCTTTGTTGCACAAGAATAGGGCAGAGGTTCTGCATACACCCAATACTAATGCTCGTGATACAACTCAGGTAATTTCTAACTCCTGGCAATCTGGTCAAATGTATTATATCAATATATATTTTTAATTGGATATATGGTTATCGATAGAGTTGCTTCACATTTACTTAAAAAGCTTATTCATGAACATATTAGGGAGCAAGCAGTTTCTGCAATACAGGCAACTATATCGGTAGCAGCCATGGAAGTTGGAGCCCTGGAGGAGACAGCCCTTCTGTGGTATCTAGAAATGATGTTGTGGACAACAAATTTGGGGAACTTGGAAGCTTCCCCAGTAGAAGAGTGCCAAAAGAATCGAACTTTGACATAGATGAGTATCTCCATATTCAACAGAGTGAAGATCTTTTCTTCGAGGTGTGGAGACAGAGACAGAGAATAAACTCAGGTGCACTTATACTATGTAAGACATCATTTTAATAGTTTTAGAAGATGAAGGTCTCTCACTTTTATTTAGTCACTGTACAACAATGTTTCTGGAAAGAAGAGTTAATACAATTTTGTTTTCCTTCGTACATTCTTACTCGTTGCTACTTGTTTTATGCTTTTTTTTAACGAGCAATTTTAAATACACCCCAAACTTTAAAAGCTCACCCCATCCCATTATTTTTAAGTTCATTACCACCTCTAAATAGTTAAAGACAAGTATGCCCCCAAAATGAAAACATAACTATTTTTTAATCTAGAAGCTCACTCCCTCCCTAATTCCTAGTGCCTTAATTTCTTTTAAACGGTTAAACCCAACAAGTTCCTCTACTCTAGCTTAGTGATGAGAGAAGAACAAAATAAACATTTTTAATGTTATATAAGTTTGATTAGTCTCTATATATCTAATTAAACAAAGCGAGCAAAGCATAATTATAAGTACAATGCGGCGTTCGGGGTGGGGGGTTCTTACTTGAAGACTTACAAACCCTAGAAAAAAAGAATGCTCAAAGAGCAAGGGTGGGGTGAGCTATCTATTTAATTTTTTTTCTTATCTTAATATTGTATTTTTAAAAAAGATCGGGTGAGGTTAAACAATGGTGAGCTAATTAATGAATGGGGTGTATCTAAAATTTCTCTTTTATTTATTTATTGCAAGACCCCTTTCTTAAACGTGAGGCCGATATGAACCTATGGTTCTGCTTTAAAGACGACAATCTCTTAGCTTAACATTGGCCGCAGAATACGTAAATGCAACATGGTTAGGCAAAAATATGGCTGCAGAAATAAACAAGGATGATCAGTGGCCTTGTTATCAAGCTTCACATTGGCTGAATGATTTCTAGTCTTCCATTCAGTTTTATCCATGCTCCATGAATGTTGGCACACATTATCCAAGTGAAGTGAATCAAAATTTATTTGGATGTTGCTGAAATATATTTTCTTACAAGAACCATTGTGTAGTAAGATGTTTAACAGTAAATGATTTTTTCCAGTAAAACATTGATCCAGCTGATTATCAAAGCAAAACAGTTACAAAAAGGATAAGTTAGTTTTTTTATCTGATCCCTGATGAGAAATTGTGACAAAATGATATATTAGTTTTTTGGCAATGGCTTAAACAAAAATGTGATTCAGATACAAGTTTTGTATTCCATTTATACTACAACTGTGATATTTCTGTCTTCCACAGCCACAAAAAAATGTAAAACCAGTGAGTAAGGTCTCCAGTTCTCCACAATCACTGAATGATGTCCTCAAAAGAGCTTGGAGTGAGTGAGATCTCTTATCCAAGGAAGGATGCCATATGTCAAGTATATGTTGGTTCATGAAATGTTACCTAATCCTTAACAGAAGGCCACCTCATATCCTGTAAGATTTCCATGGCCCCCACCTTCATGTATTCACAACTCTACAATACTTTTATTTCCCCCATTCTTGCTGTTGTGTTCTCTTCATTCCAACTAGTCTTCCAAGTTTCAACCCCCCAACTAGAGTTTCAGAGAGAATCCAAATGGCAACACAGGCCTTGGTTTCCTCCTCTTCTCTTACATCTTCAATAGAGGCAACAAGACAACAACTCCTTGGAGGAAGGTTAGTAGTTAAGTCTTCAGTTGGGTCATCCTCCTTCAGCAGAAGCAGAAGGTCATCTTCATTTGTTGTGAGAGCAACTGCAACACCACCTGTTAAGGTATTTATTTTTTGACCTTCCACCAAAACTGCGGTATGCTTGTCAGTTTATAATTCAAAAAGCAATCAATATTATTGCTAACATGTATGTGTTTATAATTCAGCAAGAAGCAAACAGACAACTTTGGTTTGCATCAAAACAGAGTCTTTCTTACTTGGATGGCAGGTAATTCTCAAGCTTTAACATTTTCACTTGTGAGAAAAGATTAATTCTTTGATGGGTGGGGGTCAGTCACCTTAGATTTACTTGTAGGAGACTCTTTCAGGCTAAAAATAAACATGATTGTGTTCATCGATTAATTATGATGAATTATAATTCAGTATAACCGTAATAGTACTCTAAGATTATTAATGTAACTTTAACGTAAAGTGTTACCTCAGTAAGTTATCATCAGTAATGATCTCTTCGCATGGACTTTAATTCTGGGATGATTGGTCCTTTGACGGGGGAATCAGATCAGTCATCTTTGATTCACTTCAAGGGCAATCTTTCCGACTAAATCAGCATGATTTTGTTCATGAATTAATTACAATAAGTTTAACTCTAGTACTATTTTAAGATAATAACTAAAAATGAAGTATTTAACCCTAATGTAAAGTGTTACATGCGAGTAACTATTTATCATCTCCCCTAGCCCATAGGTGGGTGATTTGTGACTATAAATGATCTCTTCATTACGGATTTAACTTTGGAATGGCTTTTGTGGGGATCATAATCCTTATGAAAAGAAGATCATGCATGAATTGTTTAAATATGATGAACACATCAACTAGCTCATATGTTAACTGTTAGTGTAACCATAGACTAACAAACACCAATATGTACAAAACCTTTTTACAGTCTTCCCGGTGACTTTGGATTTGACCCTCTTGGACTGTCAGACCCTGAAGGTACAGGAGGATTCATCGAGCCCAACTGGCTGGCATACGGGGAGATCATCAATGGACGTTTTGCCATGTTAGGTGCTGCAGGCGCTATCGCACCTGAGATTTTTGGAAAGCTAGGACTTATCCCTGCAGAAACTGCGCTCCCGTGGTTCCAAACAGGTGTAATTCCACCAGCAGGAACCTACAGTTACTGGGCAGACCCCTACACACTATTTGTATTCGAGTTGGCACTCATGGGATTTGCAGAGCACAGGAGATTCCAGGACTGGTACAATCCAGGGTCCATGGGCAAACAATACTTCTTAGGCCTTGAGAAATATTTGGGTGGATCGCCAGGGAACCCGGCTTACCCTGGTGGACCGTTATTTAACCCGCTCGGGCTAGGGAAGGATGAGAAGTCATTGAATGAGTTGAAACTGAAAGAAGTGAAGAATGGGAGGTTGGCTATGTTGGCAATATTGGGTTACTTCATTCAAGGTCTTGTGACTGGAGTTGGACCTTTCCAAAACCTCTTGGATCACTTGGCTGACCCAGTGAACAACAATGTCTTGACAAGCCTCAAATTCCACTAGAGAGATAGTTGTTATGAACATATTGGGGTTTGTTGTTGCTGTAAGTTTCTATATCTGTAACATTATTTGTGCAAACATTGTATTAATTTGTGACTAGTAGTAATAAGTACTTGCTGCTCTTTCACAATTTTTGTTGGAATAGTATATAAGTTTAATCACCTTTTTTTGGTAAGTAGCAAAAGTGCACATGAACGAATCTTGGCCATCTTAGTATTTATAACGAAGAGAAGAGTTTTTACTTGGATTTATAATCTTTGACACGTTTTTTCCAGAATAACATCTTAACCTAGAAGTTAATTGAGTTTCATAATTAAAAAGATGTTTCATAGTTTTTTTTGTATAGTGAAATGGAAGTAAGATAATAATGAATCTTGTGCGGGCTTCTCTAAGTAAGAGTTGCTCGAGGATAGGCATACACCAACTTGCATTGGATGTGGATTGGTGGGGTTCTCACGTTTCCCAGGGATTAATTGGACAAATGACGAATGATTTATAAAGCTAGACTAATCACATTGGTTTGGTCACAAAAGAAGTCATATATATACATCACACAGGTGTAAAGAAAAGATTATTGGCAAACAACCAGAAGTTCTCTCCTCATGTCATTGGTGACTTTTGGTTAGTATTTGACTGAAATTTTTACCTTTCTAGTAATTAGTTTTGTTTCCCCGTGAAGAGTTTGGTTCTAAACTCTGCCCTAAAGTGATAGGCTTAGCATAGCTTGTGGAGGGTCTGGTTGGGCAGGTTTTTTTTTTTTTTTTGGAAGTAGAGCATAAAATAAAAAGAATAACAGGGAAGGAGGGGACAACTCCACAGATCAAGAAGACAAGAACACAAGAACCCCCTGGCAGAGAGCCTTGGAAAGTTGGGCAGGTTAACTAGGCAAGTTAGATGTTGGTTGTGGTAAAAATATTTGGCTGTGCTGCTAAATGAAGTAACCTGCATTTTTTTTTGTGGAAAAAAGAGGCAGAATGATCTTTGCCTTTAGTCAGAATAGATCTTTTGCTTGTGCCAAACTGCTGATTAGTAACTACATCAGTCTGGATAATTGAGTAGATAGATATTTGCAGCTTTTCTTCTCTTGATGCAGATCTGCATTGGCTACTAAGTCTGTCTCTACTGTTGTGCAAAGTTTATCTTGAGCTAATTAAGATTTGATTGAAAGTTTGGAACAAATGAAGAAAGCTTGCAGGTTTTGGAGAACGATCTTTGCTATTTATTCTCCTAATAGAGATAGATCTGCGTTGGTTAGTGGTTATAAATGTATCTCTACTGTTGTGTACCCCAGAAAATGAAACACCACCAGTGGGTGAGTGATTGGTAATTTGATACCCTAATCCCATAATGTTTGATACACATGCATGCATCCATCCATCCATCCATGGGGTTGCTTATTGGAGGACTAAGTAAAAAGGTACATCAGTGAGTTATCGGTGAACTATTTACTACTACACATCAGTCTCTTTTTGATTCTTACAAATCACTGTGGCACTGTGAATGTGATCCCTATTATATCAGGCACACACAACACATCAACAGCAACCACAACTTACTAAAGTGAAGTAACTCCTTCTCCTAATATAGTAGGGTTAAGTGGACTTGGATAACCGAGTTGTCTCCATCAGGATTAGTTTCGGGGCATAGGGGAAATGAATGAGTCATGGATTCGACAAACAAAAGATAATGCATCCTGTCTACCTTTATCCCTGCAAATGCACATTCTACAACGCCTCTCTTCTCACATCAAAACAAAACCCTACAAATACGAGGGACTTTCTCAACCCTAATCCCACAACCTAATCATATCCAACTGATACCTCTTCACCTTAAACATATTATCACAAATTATTTTCTCTATCTCTTCTCTCCCGTAGTATGTAACGGCTATAGTTTTTCCATGGTTGAGTGGGGTTCAGTTGGTGCATACTATCATCATCAACTCTCAACAAACACTGCCACCTCCAAACGGCTAGATATATATATATTTACCATGGTTGAGTTAGGGCAGTACTCAGTACTATTCTGGCCTTGACTATCCACAAGAATCATGGACACACTTGCTACATGAAAAATAAAAATACCTTTTTCATGATCTCCACAACTCCATTACTTTTGCTGGCTTATCCATTTCATTCCATGTATCATAGATATCTCAACAAAAGTGGCTAAATATGCAATAAACAACATATATTCAACATAACTTTCCATTAATTATGCATGCGTCTTCATGAGTTCATCAAAAGATCAAAGCTTATTCATCAACACTACTACTCATACTGAAAACACATTCAGTGATAATTACCTTAACTAAGACACATAGTAGCCTCAAAAACTATTCAAAATAAATAACTAAAAAACCCTACTGTAAATTAAAAAAAGGACTCGTCTAGCTATTAAGATTTTGCAGTCTCAGGTATATAATTGCTTGCAGCACAGCTTCCTTCAAACTCTGGCGGTGTACGTTGTGTCTAGTATTGCAGCATGATTTAAAAGGGCAAACCAAAAAAATGCCTTTTGGCGGCTATATGTAGCCTGCAGGATAGCACTTTCCCCGGCTCAGATGACCTGTGGATGGGAATGCACACATAAAAGGGTTCCGGGATGCCGCACCAGCACTACCTTCAGAATTACCAGCTTGCCTCGCAGAACTTGCATTTGCTACTCCTGGTCCTGGGGATGGCACTAAGAAACTGTGATTTGGTCCCTCAGTTGGTTCACTCGTCAGAAATGGACTTGGCTGCGAAAATGCTGCTTCAGGATACGAATTTGAGTTCATAATTCTAGAATTGGCTTCATTTCTGGAAGAGTCGGCAGTGCATATCGCTTCTCTTAAGAGATACGGATTAAAGTGTTGGGTATGTGGATCAGCAATAACTCTGTCAACATAACAAGTAAGAGTATTCGGAGTGGGTTCACCATTTAACTCATGCCTCAAAAGGGCCCTCTAAACCCTCCACTGTTGCCTGGGGGTGCTTGTGGTTGTTGATTGTATGCTACCGCGGATGTCGGATAGAAAGAACCACAGTCTGAATTTGGGGCATTCCCAGTGGAGCATACAAGATGCGTTGAATACTTTAACTTGGTAAAGTCGTTCTGAACAACTGACGATGACAGTTTGAGTTGTGCAGGTATATCGTTGTTGTTATTTGCAACGACTAAATTCTTCCCCATCAACCTTATGACCAAATTTGAGGTAGAAGGAGGACGAACCTGAGAAGATAATTCGTCATAGGTTAAATCCCCAAGCCTTGGGAGCCTTTGCTCAGAGTAGATAGATGATGGATCCGCAGAAACGGGACGTCGAGGTGATTCAAAGAAAGGACTCGCTATCTCACTGTTTCTTGAAGTCTGGATAGAACTGGGCGAATCTGGTCCAATGCTTGGATAATAAGAGCCCATGCTTTGTTGCCTCAGAAATTGTGACTCTCTATAGATCGTAGATGGACATGGATATGCACCTTCTTTCCATGACAAGCATGATTGAACTAGAGGTTCTGAGGAAGATTCTAATCTCAAACACTTGTCAGTTCTAGCCGGAGGAGGGTGAAAGATGGCCGAGGTTGTAGAAACAGGAGATCTTGACGAGTCTCTATCAACCATCAAGTGCGGGTCTTGAGAAGAATGAATCTGACTCGAGGTTAGTGTTGAGTTTGCACGAAATTCCCCGGAGCTCATTTCCCCATAGTTTAGCAGAAATGATCCAAGTGCCCTGGTGCAATATCTGCTCCATATCCAGTGGACTGAACTTCGGGAGAAGATAACCGAGGATCTTCAACTCTACAAACCTTTTCCAGAGCCTTATCTGCGTCTTGATTAATAACTTCATTGGTGCCGTATGCTAACTGATTTTCATACAGACTTTGATCTGTGATTGGTACCAATGCTTCTTTTCCGTCTATCGGTCTTGTAAGATTTTCAATGGATGGCAAAGAGTTGGATTGAATTTCTGAAGAACATGCTGGCTTTTGGATTTCAGAAACAAAGGCTTCGCTTAATGTATCGAAATGAAAATCTAGAGTTGCCGCCGAATTAAGGGTACACAATCCTGGTTCAGACATCTGTCTTTCCACGCCCACAAACTCCTCTCTTCCTGAGGTAGTTGAAGTCCCTTTTTCCTGGGGATGCGCTCCAACCTGTTCATCTATTTCAGCTAGGGATCTACGCAACCGAGGCTTCTTTAGCACTGAATGCTCGTTAGTCTCATAAGATTTTGAATTAGGAAAAGACGGACCGACTATTGAGCCACTCCTGATAGAGGATAGCTCTTTTGCATTTCTCAAAAATGGATTGCAACTCTCACGTTTATTTGTGTCTGCTTTTTGTGAACCATCTGAGATTTTGGCGGGAGCTGGACAAACCTCAACTCTCTTTCTTTTAGGGGAAGAAACAAACTTTCCGGAAGAAGTTGGGAGTTTCGACATACAGCCACCAGGTGGCATACGAGTCTTTGTCCTGTTCTGAGCTACACGCTCTCCATATTTTGGCCTCTCCATTTTCTTGTTTTTAAGAGAAGATATTGAACTTCTTGAAGAGCTTGGAAACTTCAGAACATGACTTCCTCGATAGAAGAAGTGCCTATATTAGGTTGAATTCTCTCACGCAATGGGTCTCCTGCCATATGCAACGGATTTCCCACGTCACGCTTTGGATCCGTGCCATTAAACTTGTTCAAATTTTCAGTCCCTTTCGAGCAAACCCACTGCCTTACTGTACCTGAATCACTTTGATTAATCTCACTATGAGCTTTCTGATGATCTGATAGAGATGCTTCCTTGTCAAGATTCTTGTCAATTACATTCCTTCTTTCTGGCATCTCAGTAATCTATTCACAAAATAACGAAATGGTTGAAATTTCATAAATATGTAAGGAATAAGAATGAAATGGGGTCTAACAAACTGAATTAATACCAACAAATAGTAGCTTTAATTTGCTCACAAATTAGCACGGAAAATTTTTGCAACGACAAACAACAGAAGGAAGATACACAGGAAAAAAAATGAAAATCAGATCCCAGCAGATTGATAAAGACAAAGTTGTGGTAATGGTGTAAGTTTGGTATTGTGTATATGTTGGAGTAAGACTTGACGCTTAATAGAACATTGCCTGATCTTACTATCTATGATCTGATAATCTATCTAGCAAAAGAGTTATATGAAGAGAAGAAATTAATTAAACTCTGTATGAGAGAAGTACCTGTGATCTATCTGCAGGTTCAAGTAAGCATAACTTCTTCTTCTGAGGTGTGTGTTTGAGACGCGTAGAAAGGGTTTTCCTCCTGTCAGGTGAAAATATGATGCCTTCCTCCGGTCTATCCTTGAGTATTGCTTTAGAAGAAGTCTCTCCTATTGTAGAGGTGGATCCTTGGCAGAAGTTTGATATTATTCTAAGTTTTGTACCATTTGAATCGAAGTAAGTAGACTGCACCGTTGTTATCCTCAATGTCAACTGGGGTGAGCCTTTGCTGTTTGATTTGAGTTGTAGGCAAGTTGGAGTCTACATGAGCCCAAGTAGAACCATTGCGCGTATCGAGCTCCTCTAGCGTGCACCGTATTGCTGAAGCATATATATCCACCATTGATCTCATTTTCCGGATCTTCACTCTATGTTTGGTTAGCTTAGATTGAGAGGCGTCCGATGAGAGGCACTGGTCAATATGAGCATTTAAGTTGTATTTGAAGTGGAGTTGAACGTCCTTGCAACTGGACAGATTTTGAACCCATAGGATCCGACATAGTATTGGTTTCTTCCTTCTTCCTCTTCTTCTGAGGTTCACAAGGATGAGGGTGAGGGTCTAACTCTAGGATTTGGACTACCGCTTCTCCTTGTAGGGCATGGTACTCATCTGCGGTGACCAGCTTCTTTAATAGTGATTGATTTTCCTCCTCCTCCTCCTCCGCTACAAACGGTGTCTGTGTCTGTGTCTGTGTCTGGTCAGCTTCCTGTATACCACTAATAGCGTTGTTGTTAAATGAAGGGGTTAAATGATGAGCAGGTTGAAAAGGAGGCAACAGATGGTTGATATCATGTTTGAGGAGACGGTGCAAGTGTTTATTTGAAAAGGGCCAATTAGTTTGGATGTCTTTATGCCGTGAATTAAACACATATCTCTGCAAAACCAAACAAACAGTAATATTAAGAAGTGGGCAGTAAAAAAAATATTTGTGTAGCAGCTAGTGATGAAAGGAAGGGACAAAGAAGATAGAGATCTGTAAAGGTTTGTATGTGTGTTAATTGAAGCAAGAAAAAGGAAATGAGGACATCGAGTACGGAGTAGTAGTAGTATTAGTAGTAGTAGGTCCAGATCTGAGAAACAAGGAAACAAGGAAGGAAGGAAGTCTCCTCTTAATAAAGCAAAGAAAGATTATTACCTTATTGA
>JACGCM010002468.1:0-19563 GCA_014058105.1 Kingdonia uniflora
TCCATAGTTAGAAAGTTGGTAATTTGCAGGAAACTATCAGGCAGGATGAAGTTCCGATAAAAAATATCGTATGGAGTCTCAAATGGGAGTGGCTAGTTGTATTTCTCATACCATTTGTCTCTGGCTTCATAAAGAATATAGGCTAGTACAACACCTCTAACCCGTCAATCAATACTCTTCCGTTTCTCATGAAACTTATCACATGTAATTTTAAGAACATTCTACCTGTTGTATAAATCTCCAAGAGGGTATTAAAATTCTGTGTACTCCCTGAATTAGATATGAACTCCATTCTATAACTGATTGAAGTTGAGTTGTCAAAGAGGTGGATTATTAACAAAATACTGCCAGGATGCGGCCAGGGTGCAGTCTTCATTTCAGCCAAACATCACCAAAGAATCCTGTGTTAGAGCTAAAAACTCGCATTGTTGAGTTCAAGTAGAGGACCTATTGTTAGAGCATCTCCAAGCACATATATATAAAGCAAAAAGAAGCTATTGTAATGCCAACTAGCCGTTTGTGTCACAGCCCAGCCCGGGTTTGCCTCTACAGCGCCCGGAGTACAGCAGAATACGAGGTCCTGTGGCATACATACACATCCGACCGGTATGTACCAGCCACCTTCACGGCCTGGTGCTCTAGTCAAATAATCCCACAAATGTTAGAGCGACATCCGGATAATCTAGGATACTCGTGAGGGGTCATCAAATAAGTATTCAATATAAGCACAACGCTTAAGGTTCCCCCAATATCCCTACAGTAATCTCTCGTGCTGGGCATGAGGTACGGATAGCACACCTGTCCTTTAGCGGATTAGGATAGCTCAATATATTGGGTTCCAGTATGGGACATGTATATCTCAAGAGCGATGAGGCTGGACTGGCTGCATAGTCCAATTATAGGGGCGGTGCATCTCGATTGGCTTGTAGGGCATAACAATGGCATAGTGGTGCCATATACAAGCCCTATCTGTAAAAGTGGCCCGCATTGCGAGGCAATGTCTCCTAATCTTCCCTAGGCTAAGGAGAACTCATGATTATCCCTTATAGATTGCCCATAAGCCGGGGTTCAAGATGACCAAGCTTTGAAGCTCTTTTAGTCATGGGGAGGATTGGACCAAGGTTCCTCATTAATATAGCCACTAAGTAAATAGTTAGTTTCCAAAATGAAATGTTAAAACTTGAGACAAAGCATACTGGCACTTCTCGCCCCCTTAACCAATTCTAATTTAGCGAAACTTGGCGTGTAACTATATTAGGGTCTAGTGAACATATTTCCAGGGTCAGAACATATAATGCTCGGGTATATTTACCCGGCGTTTGGTAGGGCGTCACAATTGGGATGACAAATAGTTGTTATAAAGGACCCACAAAAGGAACTTTGAGTCACCATAGGAGTGTTATGGGCCAAATGATAAGAGAATGAAGCGAGATCAAAAGTTGGGGCATTGCACATTATGCAGGACTACTTCAACCCGGGTGCACATATGAGCCAAATGAATTTCGGCGACGTTTTCATACAGTAGACAAATGTTTATGCGTATATTCAATGCAGTAGTTGCACATGATCATTACTTTGTCCATAAACCCAATAAAATTGGTACTATGGGATTATCATCATACCAAAAGATAATCGCGGCACTACGTTTCCCGTTTCCTAACCTACGTTATCTCGGCAGATCTTTTGATGAGTATATCTGAATAGAGAAAGTACAACCTTTTAAGTATGGAAAGTTTGTGTTGCGGTTATATAAATTTTTGGCAGGAATATCTTCGAGCACCAAATGTGGCCATGTCAAAAGGTAAAAGCGATAGGAGAGTCACAGAGATTTCTTGGCATGTTAGGAAGCCTTGATTGCATGCATTAGATATGGAAAAATTATCCCATAGCTTGGCAGGGTCAATAATTGGTCATTCCCCAAGGCGATGCCAAATCTTAAAGCAGTAGCTTCACAACCTTTAGTTTTAGCATGCTTTATTTTGGTTACCTGGGCCTAACAATGAAATCAATGTCCTACAACAGTCATATCTTTTCACCGACCACGCCGATGGTATCGCCCGCATTGCATTATGCAATTGCCAGAAAGTTTATGATATGGGTTATTACCTAGCGGATGGCATATACCCCAAATGGGGAATACTTGTCCAAACCATATCTAATCCGGTTACAGAGAAAAAAATTTATTTGCTCAACAACAAGAAAGTTGTCGAAAAGACGTAGAATAGGTATTTGGAATTTTATAATCACGGTTCAATATTGTAAAAAATCTGGTTAAATTATGGAAACCCAAGATTTTGAACAATGTCATGAAGGTGTGCATGATAATGGATAATATAATCATCGAAGAGGAACAAGGTTCATTCCCATCATACTTAGACTACGATCCGGATGATCCATCAACTATCGAAGGTGAACGGTTCAATATTGTACGCGAACGCGGAACAATAGAATCTTTTATATCAAAAATAAACCGCATTCAAAGTCGAGAACTGCACTTTAATCTAAAGGATGATCGAATCGAGCATTTGTGGGTCGTGAAGGGAAATCTTCATTCCTAGTGTTACAATCAAGTATTATTGATGTAATTTAATGTTTATTGTCGTACAAGCTTATTGAACAAGTTGTTGATATGGCATTAATCTTGTATTTGTTTTAACGCAATATTCTCGGAAATAAACATTTCGAAAAAAAAACTACATTCTTCAATAGCAAAGTACATTATTCAAACGAATACATTATTGGAAGATAAACTACATTCTTGGAAAGAAAACTTATTTCTACAGTAAAGTTAAATTACATTTAATCACCACTTCAAGAATCTGGTCTGCCCCTCTTGGCCAAATGTTCTATGACCTTAGTTTGCCTTTGCATATAGTATTGTAATTGCGGTCCAGAAAGATTACTGAGGTCTTTATTCATGATTTTAAGATCTTCCCTTTCTTGTTCCAAATCTAATTTGGCTTACCATTGTTGATTTGCTTTCGCTCTTCTTCTTTCCTTTTCTTCTTTCACTTATTTTTTCCCCAACCTCATCTCCGTAAATATTGCTTAAATACCGCGATCATATGTAATAACATCATCCAAGGCCTGTGTGTTGTAAGGATTTTTCTAAAGGGTTTTTGGTTGATGGGCCTATTTTTACCCTCATACAACAAACCATCTAATTTAGCATTTTGGCCTGCGGATTGAGGTGTAGGGGGATCGTCAGGATCCTTCGATAGATTGTTTGATTCGAGCGAGTTCCTTGGAGAAGAATTGTGCGATGTTCTCATGGCTACATTTCTTGGTACATTCTCCGCATGGTTCAACCTATCATCCTTTAGGTTTTCCCATCGCGGTTCTCGTGCCAAAATCTTATACGCTTCACAGTATTTGAAGTAATTGTTGCCATTCATACCTTGATAGATCCTGTGAGTATCTAACGTGTATATCGAAGAAAAATAAACAAAATTAAGTTATTTAAAATTATGACGTACCCGATCTTTATCAGTTTTCCTGTTGTTGTTCTAAAATTGTACTTGAGCAATTATCCCCTTGTACATCACATATTGTGCATTAAGGGGATACCACTGAGCTTTGGTTGACTCACATAATCATTGTGTAGGGTAATGTTGACCTTTTGATAGAAAATAAAACCATTTGTACGGCCCACGGTCTGGACAGTAGCCGTTACCCACGCCCTTGTGAGACACGTGGAGTCTGCATCCATCTAATATAGTCCAGCATCGTCCGTCTCATCTAAAAACTCAGCATCTTTCGGCACTTGCACGATTTGTCTTTGTTTTGTGGATGTTTTTTTCATTCTTCCTTTTCCTTTGTCTTTTTGAGGCACCGCCGGTTCAATAGGTATTGGCGTATTTGCAACACTATGATTGCGCTTATTAGATTCACCATAGAATAGATAGTTCTTAAAGTAATTTGGAGGTTGAAAACATTGAGGTTGAGTGACCAGATAGGGTTGATAGTATGGGCTAAACGCCTGAGGTTACAGTTGAGAAAGTGTAAATGGATTTTTATACTATCCTCTGAAGGTATCCCCTTGCAATATGGTAAACGAAGGTGGGGTTTGTGATTGAAATTGAGATTGGTAGTGGTAGATGTATGGAGTGAGTTGTGATGATGGGTATTGAGAGAATGGTGTTGAAGGTCGGTTATGGGAGGATGGGGTCGACGGTGTCGAGTTATTACTGCTGGTGTCGGAGTTCACCATTTAGGGACTGCGTAGAGGTTCTCCTCTATGCTCTACAATTATGTTTGGAAGAGAGGCAACCAGGGAGAGCTCAGCCAAGCAAAATGGATAAGTGGTGTTCTTTTTACCGTGTGATGTTCTTTTTACAGCCCGAACCTCCAAACTCTATTTTTTAGTTTGAGCTCCTCGAACTCAGTTTGGCTCTGACCGTACCAAGTCACCCAGCCCAAACTCATTTTTATGCTGCTGGGAGGCCAAAAGTTTGGGTTTGGGTTTGGGTTTGAGTTGACAAACCCAATCCAAACCCAAACCCTGCTGGAGATGCTCTTAGAGACTACGATTACACTGTATATATGGTGTTGGGAGACATAAAGCATTAGAAAGTATAGTTGCTTCATTAACCTCAAATATTATAATCTTATGTTTTAAAATCATCCATGTAGAATTATTGAGGCTATACTAAAAGCGTACATCTTATGCTTTTAGAGGCATCAACAAGCTTCAACCTACAGCAGCAAGCAATCTAACGTATCAAAATTATAGTTAGGCATTCTTATTATGTTGGAAATACGTAGCAAGTAACTCAAGGTAAATAAGAAATGAGAATTCTGAGTAAAATGAAATGATGATATATGAGAAATTTACTGGAGAAAGTGTCTATTGTCCCAGATGTGTATCCTGTATGACGGTACTAATAATAATTGCATAGCTTTCTAAACCATATTTCTTGTGATTAAATCTATAAAGTGATGAAGAGAATATGGCGTGATTACTACGAACGCAGAAGCGAGATTCGTATAAAGATCACGTTTTAGTTAAGTTTTAGAGATAATAGGGTTTCAAACTAAAGAACTTCAACTCTTATTAACCAAATCAACTGAGAAACAAATAACCTAGACCTCCTCTTATATAAAACAAAATGGGGGTTAGAATTAGGAACCTTGATTCTAATTAAAATAGAATTCTGCTTAAATTGGAAAAACTTCCTCTTTAACCTTGTGTTGGCTAAACAAGCAAGTCTCTAAATCAACTTAGCATCTCTAACAATAGAGACGCTTGAATCAAAAGAGTATAAATATAAACATAGGTCACATGGAGGTAGACGACCCTATGAGGGATGTGCCTCATCAAACCCCCCATCGGAGAAGATTTCGTCCACAAAATCAAGGGGGCTGTGCTCCCGAGGACTAACGTACGAATGTAGTGTGCATCTCAATCTCTTATTCATCTTCATCATGTAGAACACGCTGAACATCTTGGAGTCTTCCGTGTAATTTTCCGTACCCTACGATTGTATTTGAGTTCTTTAAATCCCAATGTTGAAGAACATCCAAAAATGAGAACAATATAATATGGTTCTCAAAACTTGGTAACAAACCTTCCCAAAATGGTCAAAAAATTATGGGTTAGGGTCAAGCCCAACCTTTTGAGACTTGGGTTCTGAGTCAGGATTTCCTGGCATGGGTGAGGTTTAGTTACATGCCAAAGTGAGGCTGGTATGAAATTGATTTGTATTACTGGAGTGGTTGGATAAATTTGGAGAGGCTCATCTCTTTCATTTACATCAGCAACATGGTGGTTGTGCTCTTTAATTAAAGGCTCATTTGGATCTATAATTAGACCTATTCTCTTAGGTAAAATACTTTATGGCCTGACTTAAAATGGGAATCATTGCTCCAGAAAGTGTTAACAAAAGAATTCCCAATACTCTATTGTTCACGAGCTCTGAAGTCTTCACCAATCTCTTCCTTCTTATCTCTTTTGTGTGGTAGAAATATTTATTGATCGAAGGGTACGCCAATGATAGGCTTATCTAAAACATAGATGTCGAACATATCTTTACTTTTTCCTACGGTGGAGATAAAAGTTAGAATATTCTGAAAAATTTGGGAACATGGTATGGTTGTAACAGGCATCAACTTTGGCATTGAATAATCCTCCAATCTGACCTGCAGTGGTCGACCATAGATGTGGTGCCCCATGAAAGACATCTCTCTCATATGTCCCCGATTCTCCTGAATTTCCCTTTTCTAGGTTCGGCTTGGGCTCGGATCACGTATTGAACCGAGCTTGGGTTGGGCCTTCGATTTGGACCAAATTTTACACGTGTTGGCCATGTGATTCAAAATTTGGGGCAGATGGGAACTGGTTGTTGGGCTGGGTGATGGGCTGGGTCTGGTCTTGTGCTAAACACAACACATGTTCGGTTGTATCCTGTGTTCCCAGTTGTATAAATTAAGTTCATCTTCTTTCATCTTCACTCGAGGTCTCTCCCTGGCGCTAATTTGTAACTAGTTTTTTGAGTTTGATTGATCCTCGATTGATCCCGCTTATAACTCTAACTAGTAGCATCATTCCTTACTCTCAAATTGCCTCTCTTCCAGCCAATTTCTCCCTCCATTTAAAGCCTATGGAGAAATCTTTAATGAGATCCTCATTACCTTCATCAATACCAGACAGATCTTTGGTTAAAAGTTTCCACTAGAACTTAGAGAGTTTGTTGACTTCTCTCTTAAGAACGACCTCAGTTTCTCCTCTCCCGTGGTCTGTACCAACTAAGGATTCATTTGTGGCTACGGTTCTGACCAAATTTTTTACTAAGGGCATCAATTGGACTTCGTGGTAAACTCCGTTACCTTCTTTATGGTGAATCCTCACGATATTGCAAATTATGGGGGTGCGTTTTATCACGAATACGACAAAAGATTTGACGTCATTCGGCGATGTCTTCGCTTGAGAAGTTGTTGTTGGTGATAATAGGTTATTGACTGGACCTTCTAAGATGGTCAGATTCTCTTTGATCGCCGTATCAAACATCAGGGTTTCCGATCTCATATCGTTATCGACATAAAGACGTACAAATGGGGTTTTCGTTTCACCGGTCTTTGCAGTAGTGCACCAAACTTTAGGATAATCATCGTAAATAGGTGGTAATATCGTCATTGATTGGGGAGGCGAGTGTAGGTTTCTTCATCACAGTTCTTCCCCAAGGCATCTTTCTTTTAAAACTAACTACACCGGATTCTAACGTAGGTCTGGTACCAATCGACGTGATTACTAGAAACATGGAAGCGAGATTCGTATGAAGATCACGTTTAAGTTAAGTTTTAGAGAAACTAGTATTTCATACTAAAGAACTTCAACTCTTATTAACCAAATCAACTGAGAAGCAAATAACCTAGAACTCCCCTTTTATAGAATACAAGGGGGGTTAGAATTAGGAACCCTAATTCTAATTAAAATAGAATTCTACTTAAATTTGGAAACTTCATCTTTAACCTTGTGTTAGTTAAACATCAAGTCCCTAAATCAACTTTGCATCTCCAGCAATGGAGAGGCTTGAATCAAAAGAGTATAAATATAAACATAGGTCGAACAGAGGTAGACGGCCCTATGAGGGATGTGCCACATCAGAATAACATTTCTATGATGATTTACTTTTTATACGGGGACAGATTCGGGGACCCTAAAAAATATGACCCTAAGTAGACCCTAAAGGAGCACCATTCATATATAGATGAGTGGCAAGGATAAATTGAAGTTTCGGAGGATTTCCTATATAGGGAATGAGTTGGATATTAGGTGGCATCTCTTTTTCACTCTCTCATGATGGGGCACTCTCTCTTTCTTCACATGGGCCAAAAAACTCTCTCCACTCAAATAATTACTGTCCTATCTCTCTCTCTCTCTCTCACTCTTTTCTCCTTCTCTCTCATTATCTCTTTCTCTCTTAAACATGGCGATAACTATGGCGATTCTAAAAATTCGAATTTGTACATCTCTATCTCCCCCTCTATGTTAGCAAGAAGAAATTAGTAATATAAACCCTTGGTTTCAGTAGTTCTCATGTGTGTTTTTATTGAATTTATAGGTCAGATCTGATTTTATATTATGTTATCTCCCATTGAAGAGCACCGATCAGGAAGCATCAACTCAGACCAATTTTGAAGTAGTAAGGAAGCCACACCAACGTAACTAACTGGTGAGTAATTCTACACTGCTTAAAGATATTTCAGTGACATGAGTATCTGTGTTTCTGACGAGATCTACACATTGATAACGGCGTGGGGGTAAAGCGTTGTCGAAAGACCTATGTGTTGAAAAAGTAACAGACAATAAATTGTCGAATAATGCGAAGATCGATAATAGATTGTCGATCATTAGAGTACCTAATAATTACTATTCAAATAATTATTGTACAAAATTTCTTCGGCTAGGAAACCTTGGTTTGAGATTTTGTAGTAAATTTTTTTGATGTTTATTATTGTGGTGGTGTTTGACTTTTTGTTTGTGTAGTTCATAACCCCTAGCTTCTCATGTAAAACATCTACTTTTGTGGACAATATGCATATGATATGCCATGTTTTATGTTGATAACTCATAGCTTCCAATGTACAACATCTAATTTCATGGACAACATATACGCCATGATCGACAATATGATTTTGTGTATATAGTGTTTATGATTATCCAGATTGTCGTGTAATGCATGAATTGACAAGATCCATTGTTTATTACTCCTAGTCATCCTGATTGTCATTTAATGCATTTATCGACAATTCTTAAACATTTGTTATATTGTTCACAAAGTTAAGCTGAACTTTTTCTTATCTATACACTTTTACATCCTCATTTTTTTCTTGCAAATTCTAATCACCTTCGTCCTGTGTGGCGATCATGCCGAGTATGAAGACAATTAGATAAACTTCATGCCGAGGAAAAAGATAATGAAAGACAATAATGAGGATGATGGTTGGATTTTTTACTCATAATGTTATAATATCATTGTAGTTTTTTAACTAAATTAAAAACCAGTCAATGTACAAAATCCATCTATGGCACAATTATTAATTTTGTATTTGACAATTGTATATCATGTTGTTTTTTAATAACACATTTTCTAGACTCTAATTTATAGTAACAGACTATGGCGGAGATACACCAAAACAAAAAATGGAATTTATTGTTGGGCAGCTTTCCAATGTTAGTGGATGCACAACTCTAATTATCGACTATACTACAGATCGATAATTCTGTTGTCGATTAGTGCGTATTACGATAATAACTGAATGTTTGTACTTGTTGATGCCATTTTACATCGACAATATCACACTACCACTAACTTTCATGTTATGCGAATACTATAATTTTCCACCTGCAAATACACAATCAAATTATCGACTATATCATGCATCGACAATTACTTGGTCGATGACTCTGTTTGACCACAATTCTTGGTTCTAAATTATTGTCGATAACATGCCTATATTAACAATTTAAAAACCCAATTAGCTATATTCTGCATCTTATCTTCAAGTTCATTCTTCACAAACAAACTATCAAAAAATGGAAGATATACAATCTGGTCTAACCATAACAAAAATGGTATTTACATTCATATACCCACAATCTAAAAATTACTAAACATCCATAAATTACATGTAACCACATCCACAAAAATAGTAAACGACCAAAAATTACATGTACCCACAACCAAACTTATTTCTTTTAGGCCATCGTAGTAGCTTGTTGAGTGCTTAGGATCTTGTCACTTTGCCTCGTGCTTCTTTCAAATTGAGGCTATTTGAGGTAACTTATCATCAATTTCTTAACTGTGAAAAGGGTATAGGTAAGTGTAGTAGCCTACTCGTAGCCTTCGACAAACAGTCCAGTCGAAGCCCACTTCATAGCCTACACGAATGTATCGAAGCCAACTCAATCTCTAAAATAGACTCCCCACAGATACTCTGAAGACGAAGCTTCGACATCAGATAAAACTTCAGGGACGGATTAACATACTATAGCAGAAATCCTTCAACCTTACAAACACACGATCGAAGAAAGATAAGACAGATAAGACGGCGTATTGATTGGCCCGTACAGCTATAGTGACAGGTCCAACCACCGTGTCGTTTAGAGACATCACCAATAAATATTGTTGTGACAGTACCGACATGACCGGCACCTATAACTCGTCGGGATTTCCTGATAGTAATCATGTAATCCAGAACCACACTTGGTGACTCAGCTTCTTATGACTCTATAAATAGAGGACAAGGGAAACCAAGTAGGGGTTAGAAGAATCATCTCCGGCCCTTTGCATTTTACCATCGACCTCTTAATATTCACTGTATTCGAACCCTTCAATTACTCTTCAGGAATATAATTTATCTTAAAAATCCTCATCACAGGTCGTAGAGAGTCACATTTGAACCTCTACACAAGTATTTGCCTATAGTTAGTTCTTACTCTAGACTAATTGCTTGCATCCCTTTGATTGAAGATTAGTTTTATGCTGTAAGAACCAACTTCCTCTCCGAACGAAGTTAGGTCCCTATAATTGGCGCCGTCTGTGCTTCCCACACCACTAATCTCCCTTCATTTTTTCTCCCCTCTTGTTGTTTTCCACCTCAACTGATTATCTTCAATGGAACCCACACGCCGTTCCAACTCAATCCAGGCAGGCAACTCCATTGACGGAATAGCTGCCCAAATAACCTTATTATCCCAATAAGTCGCTCAGGCAGAGGAGCGCCACCAGAAATAACTAAACCAGGAGCGTGAAAGCCACCGCTTGGTACTGGAAACTGAGTAGAATTGCCACTTGGACGATGAAAATAGAGCAATCGATAAACTGTGCAATACTGTCCGAGAGCTACAGAGAAGTGAAGATGTATCTTGAAATGGCTTAATCAAAGAAGTAAAGTACGCAGACTGGATATCAAACATTGTAGCAGTTCCTAAGAAGAATGGCAAGATCTAAATCTGCGTCGACTTCACATACCTCAACAAGAACACACCGAAGGACAGTCTCCCCCTCCCAACTATCTCAGCACTCCTCGATGCCACTGCTGGACACGAGCGCCTATCCATGATAGATGCGGCTTCGGGTTACAATCAGGTACCCCTCCTCCCCAAAGATCAACTTAAAACTTCATTTATAACTGAACAAGGCCTTTACTATTTCAATGTTATGCCCTTCGGCCTTAAAAATACTTGAGCCACCTACCAACGCCTTGTCACAATAATGTTCTAACCTTTGCTTGGCAAGTCTGTCGAAGTCTATATCAACGACATGTTATGTAAAACCCTTCAGAAAAACACCCATATCCAAGACCTCTCAGAAATCTTCTTAATACTTCGCACGTATAATATGAAACTCAACCAAGACAAGTGCCAATTTGGCGTGTCATCCGGAAAAAATTTGGGTCATCTTATAAGTAAACGCGGGATAGAGATTGACCGCACCCACATTCGAGCTCTCATAGACATGCATTCTCCCTGAACCAAGAAAGACGTCCAAAAAGTGGCGAGTAGGATGGCAGCCCTCAATCGTTACATTTCTAAATCCTCAGATCGATGTGCTTGGCTCTTTTCCCTCTTACGCAATCAGGGCATCCACAAAGCAAAAAAGAAAAACAATCCAGAGATTGACTAGACCCCTGAGTACGAATAAGCCTTCCTCGAACTCAAAACTTATCTTGGCCGTCCACCGATCATCAGCACACCTATCGAAGAATAAACAGTCTCTTTATACCTTACTGTCACAGAAACCTCTCTCAGCTCTGTGCTCATTCGACTTGATTCTAATATCAAAAAACCTGTATATTTCATCAGCAAAAGCCTAACCCCCACAGAAACTCGATATTCAAAACTTGAGCGTTTGCTCCTCATACTTGTTTATTCCGCCCGTAAGCTCAAACCATATTTTCAGACTCATCCCATCCGTGTTATTACCAGTTATCCCCTTCGAGAAGTACTTAGCAAGAAAGAAAAATCTAGACGAGTGCAACCTTGGCGAATACGACATTACCTTCGAGAAGCAAAATATCCCAGAAAGGCCAAGCAGTAGTAAATTTTCTAACTGACTTCCTGGTCGAAGATATCAATTGGGAAGAACACGAAGACAACTTACTAGAAGATCAACCCAAAATTGTTAATCCTTGGGACCCTCTCACTGGCTGCCGGTTATTCACAAATGGATCAGCAGGACCAAATGGCTCAGGAATATGTATTATCTTGGTAACACCCAGTAATGACCGCATAGAGAAAGTTGTCAAACTTGCCTTCAGATGTTCCAATAACAAAGAAGAGTATGAAGCCTTGATTCACGGCCTCGACCTTGACCTCGCACTCGACCTCGGCATTCCCAAACTTGCAGTCTTTACAGATTCCCAACTTGTTCAGAGACATTACACAGGAGAAAACCAAGTCAACGGTCACATGGCTAACTACACTCTTTTTGTGCGACAGCGCATGGACCAGTTCCCCAAAAAATCCATAATCACCAATTACCCTCGAGGAGAAAATAGACATGTAGATGCCCTCGCCTACATAGCAGCTATGCTCAGACAATCAAAGTCTCGGACACTCCATATCGAAGTACTCGATCGCCCAAGTATCGACCATATGGAAATCAATACCATCAATACTGGGGGCGAGAGTCACGATCCAGACGATTGGCGAACACCATTTCTTTACTACTTCAACAATGCTACTCTCCTAGATGATCCCAATGCCAAACGCTCTCTACTAGAAAACTGTCGCAGATATAGTATCCACAAAAACCAACTACATTGAAAATTGCCAAAATGGTGTCCTCCTTAGATGTATATCCCAAGCTGAAGCCTCTCAAACCTTAGCCGAACTCCACAAAGGAACCTGCGGTGCTCACAGCGTCGGCCATTCTATAGCCCTTCGAGTTGTCACCAAAGGATTATTTTGGCCCAATATAAAAAAATAAGCTTCAGAGTATGCGAAACATTGTGACAAATGCCAACGTTATGCCTATGACATCCAGTGCCCCTCTCAAGACCTCCATTTCACTCAAGTTTCCTGGCCATTCAAAAGATGGGCCATCGATCTCATTAGACCCTTCCCAAAAGCCTCGCGTAGCAGAGAAAACATCTTCGTCGCAACCGATTACTTCACCAAATAGGTCGAAACTGTACCTCTATGCCGAATCAGAGAAGAGAAAGTTGTCCAATTTTTATGGGAAAACATCATCACTCACTTCGGCTATCCCAATATGATTCGATACGACAATGGTCCCCAATTCGATGGCAGTAAAGTCAGAAATTTCCTCAAAAAACATGGCATCATCCTCTCACCCTCCACACCTTACTATCCCTAGGGCAACGGTCAAGTCGAAGCAATTAGCAAAACCATTGTCGATGGTCTTAAGAAGAGAGTCGATGCAAAGAAAGGACGATGGGTTCAAGAGTTACAACATGTCATCTGGGCCTATCGCACAACCCCAAGAAAATCAACAGGATGCACCTCCTTCCTCCTAACTTATGGAACCGAAGCTGTATTACCAACCCAATTCGAAGTACCCACTCAAGGCCCTAACCTCCCAGACGAAGATAATGAGTTCGAACTTGCATACAACATGTTATGGATCTATGAAACCAGAGATCGAGTTATCGCCAACCTTGGCCGATACCACAGATCAATTCATAAATCATACAACAAAAGAGTTCGGCCACAGAGTTTTAACATTGGAGATCTAGTACTTCGGCGTGTCATTCAATCTTTAAAACCTCAAAATGCCGGCAAGTTAGCCGAATCTTGGTAAGGACCATATGTCCTCCACGATAAAACAGATAAGGGTTCTTATTACTTAATGACAGAAGACGAGGAGCCTCTACCAAATCCCTGGAATACAATGCAGCTGGTCTCCTATAACAAGCCATATCTCCATCCATGTACAACTAATGTAATCCATAACATTCAATAAACAAGTTTTTTAACACTTACTCCGTCTCCTATTTCATTTAAAATTCCTTGATTTAACTCAGGTATCATGTCAACCTTCGACCCGACTGATACTTGAGGGTAATCTTGAGATTTCTCTAGTTCCCAACTTCGAGCAAACTCGAGGGGTAAGAATGGTCGAAAGACCGGACCATCGGGGATGCATTGGGGGCAATCAGATACTGCATCGATGTGGTCAGGGCCTTCAAAGTCCAGTCCTTTTCTTCGTTTACCCTGAGTATCATGTCCACCCTCGCCCCGACTGATACGTGGGGGCGACCTTGAATTTCACAAGTCTCCAAATTCGAGCAAACTCGAGAGGCAAGGATGGTCGAAAGACCGAACCCTCGAGGATGCATTGGGGGCGACCAGATATACTTCCTCCAGGCTCTAAACCTGTCAAAGTCCAGCCATTTTCTTAGTTTACCCTGGGTATCATGTCCACCCTCGCCCTGACTCATACTTGGGGGTGACCTTGAATTGCCCAAGTTTCTAACATTGGAGCAAACTCGAGGGGCACGAATGGTCGAAAGACCGAACCCTCAGGAATGCATTGGAGGCGATAAGATATTGCTTCGTTATGGCTTAAGCCATCGAAGTCTAGTAAATTTTCATGTTTCCTCAAGGTATCACGTCCCCTTGGCCTGACTGATACTTGGAGGCGATCTGGAAATTTTTCAAAATTTTAACATCGTTGTGATTTCGGCCTTCGATGTCCAATAGATCATTCAGGGTTCGATCACTCTACAGTTATTCGACAGAAACAGTACATACATACCGAGTTCGATCAAAGCATCTTCGACATTCTTCAGAGTTCGATCACACTACAGTCATTCAAACTGCAACAGTATACAAAAATACTATCTACAATTCTATCTAGTGCAGAGAACATTCAACATATTATCCATCAGAGGAACAGTGCTGTACAATTCAATGATCAATCATCAAGAGTCCAAAACAAGCAAAATCAATAGAATACGCATCCAAATTCCATCAATTCAAGGTCAGAGCAAGATAATACAATCAATCAGAAAATCAGACATCAAATCAGAAGTTCAGAATCAGTATGTTTAGAATCAATATATGCGGAATTCACTTCAGAAAATGCGCATCAATATGTTCAGCATCAACTTCAGAAGTTCAACAAATAACAAAAGCACAAACAACCTACCGAGTTCAGAGACCAACAGAAAATAACAAAATCGTTCAACATATTACAACTCAGCATTATAATCAGCAGTAGAAGACATGAAACCCCAACCCCAAATACCTCATATCGGCGCGGTTACACCTTCTTGCTCCACAGATCCCCCAGCAACTTCATTCGAACCTTCGACGACCAAACCATCAACAGTTTTACCAATGGGCGCTCCAACAAAAGAAATATCTGCCCGACCCCCAGTACTTCTAACAGATTCTTCAACAATGTTCGCCTCTCCTCCCTTCATCTGCAAATCATCACCTTCAACAAGTTTTGGAGACATAAGATAAGGTTCCAATGTCTCGGGGTCATACCCCTTGTCATCTATAAAGCTTTTCAATTTGACATTCACCATGCATTCGCCATCATACTACCGCTGGAAATTTACCTTTTGTTCCACTTTTCCCTCTCACATGCCACAAGCTTTACAGACCACTCTCACTCCAGCCTCGACCGCTGTAGCTCGAGCCTCTCGTCATAAGAGTCGGTAAGCACCCCCAGATCTTGCTTTAACTTCCGGACTTCAGACACCAGTGATGTCTCTTTCCCATGAGAAAGATTCAGATTATCCTTTGATTGTTTCAATTTTACCTTTACTGACTTCATTGCCTTACTGCAAGTTTGTACCCAAACATTCGTCTGCTAAAATATTCAAGAAATCAGTACAACTCAAAATTCGAAGAATTTTCAAGAAATCTCTAAGTACCACAACAGAAAGCTGCATATAGTTACCTGAAACATGTGCTTCTTTATTTCCTTCGAAGCCTCTTCTGGATCATCTTCCCAGAGCTCGACCATCAAGGCCTGCTTTGCCACAGCCTACTCCTATCCTTTAACCTTTGTCATCTCTTCATCTTCCTCCAGTGTATCATCCTCCCCCAGCACCTTACACCTCTTGCATTGTCCAGCCTTCAATTCCTGGACCTTTGGGGCTTCGAGAACTACCCGACCCTTCCCCTTCTCAGTTTAAGTTGCTACCGGCTTCGGCCTCAACTTTGAAGCATCTCTTGCCACTTCGGTCACTGGCGCAGCTTGCTTCGATCCCATACGCGATCTTGGCACAAACTGGTAGTTCCTTGACAACTCTTCCCCTCCCATCTCTTTTCGCCCCTTTGAAACTCCTTCACCTCTTTTTCTGTTTGGTAGCTTCGGCATAGCGGGTACGTCTCGAAGAAGGGAACCCGCCTTCCTCCACCTTGGCCTTTTAATTTTAAGACTGTCAAACACATAATTTACCCAGTCTTCACTAGCTTTGAGCAGAGTATTAATATAATTTTCAGGATTATCCCAAGATAGACTCTTCGGACCTACAGATTAAAACAAGAACACAGTTATCACTTATTTCAAATACATATCAACAATAACCCTTCGACAGTAAACTTACTTTCGTTATATACCCTATCATATAATTTATACGGGTCATCCTTATCTACATTCTCATAGTTACCCCTTACTCTCAGTAAATCTTTATTCCACCCCTGGCCTGTCGAGCACAGATCAAAGAACCAAGGTTTCTCTGGGTGACATTGGATGTGATAGGTCCCTGGGTTCTGACTAGCCTTCCACGAGCAAAAGGTGATAATGTCAAACTACTTAATCAAACTTTGACCCCCACTAGCCAGTTTTACATTCATCCCCTCTATAACCCTCATCATCTCATAAAAATTACCGTTCATTTGCACTGGAGCCACCCTCAAGAAATTCAATTCTTCTTTCGCTAGTCATCGGAAAGGAAGCTCCAGTCCTAATCGAATTTGGCCTCTATAAGCCAAAATCCCTTCCCCAGGGTCTGACTTGAAGGTCAACCCTGCCCCCGCAATACTCAGATACACCCCCACCTTTGAGAGTTCTAATTTGGCAGTAAACCAATCTAATCTAATTCAATCTTTAGCTAAAATGGTACCTTCAATCCTATCCGACTCAGTCGAATCCCCACTATCTTTACTCTGCACCTTATCTACCTCTTCACCACCCTGAATTCCCTACATTACCCCCCTCCCCACATACTGTTTCCTCTTCATCACTATCTTTGGTCACTATCATCCTTCGACGCCTCGAAACAATAACCTCCTCAGCAGGCAGAACCATAGACAATGGAGCCTCAGTTACAACATCTAACACTTCTACATCACTACCCTTATCCATTGGGGCTCGACCAGAAATACTAACATCGAATTCTTTAACCTCCCCATCTATCAGTCTCCATCTTGAAGCTTGACGGTTATGCATTTTAGCCTACATAAGAAGAGGCATGCAATTAGATCGATAAACTCGACATTTCCGCGTACACACACCTTACCCCGTCTACCCCCTCTAGAAATTTATCAAAACTTTGATCTCAAACCCTATACCTCTTCCAAACCCCTCCAACCCCAGAATGGGCCGAAATACAAATCCACCAAGTCTCCTTACCCTCAAAAATAGCACCTAAACCCCAAACATAGAATATTCTGCACCCTCAAGAAAAAACAACAAAGTAAGGTGGGCAGAGATCAAATGACTTACCAGCGATTAACAGTAGTATCCTCGACTCGGCAAGATCAAAACAACAAATGCAAAAGCAACCTCCAAGCTCGAAATGGAGTACGTTCTTTTCTCTTTACACTCTTTGATTTATACAGTAAACAGTACAGTAACTATTCTCCTCACACTTATATATATTTCTAAAAACCACAACCGCTTTGATTTTCTAACCACTATCATTACCACGACCCCACTACCCCGGTTTTTTGGCTACAACGTGTTTTGACCAATGTACCCCTCGAATCTCCCACGTGCGAACAGTACCTTCACTTCAAACTGCCTGCAAAAAGGCGAAGCTTCTCGAACCTTCTTTCCCCCTACTCGAAACTAAACAATCAAATCCAAGCAGTCACATCATACCTTTTTCTGTAATACGAGTAAAACATAATCATTACTTTATAACACACGCCCCCGGTGCTGTACCAGTTTGATAGACCAGCCGTCTGGGTTGTCAGAATGGCTAATCCTATCAAGCAAACCTTCGACGTAATCCCCGAACTCGAGTACTCGACCATTCTGCGTCTCGAGCAAACCTCATCAGATAGCCTCCAATTCACTAATCAAATATATCGATCTTCGATGCACAACCCACCCTTTAATTCAAAAAGTAACCCTTAAGACGACTACAATCATAACTTCGGTCATTCAAAATTACTCTTACAGATAATTTTTCAGTTTCTCACACACTATATCTTCCTCGCTTTGACAAAATTCATTCTTACCTTCAAATAATACAAACAATACGCCGACAGTCGTACTATCAATTCAACGATTCAAGATACTATGTCCAGAATTCAGATTATATTACTACTACTCACAGTTTGACAAAACATATTATTCTAAGAAACCATTTTCATTCAGAAAGGAAGCAAACATTACAAACTTAAAAAAACACAAAAAAAGTAAAGAAGTCAAACAACACCACCATAAATAAGAGGACCCTAGTTATTAGCGAGATGCTCCTCTACAACCACGGCCGCTCCATCTGCATCCTCTAGGTCCCACTATATCCTCTACAACCTTTAAGAGAGACGAAGATGGCTGGTAACGGCCTCATCATCTGCACTATCCCCCACCAGTATGCGAAGGGCATGCTATAGGGTTCCCCTGGCTCAACTTTAAAGAGGTCTTGCATTTCGACATTATATCCTCCCCTATACCGAACCTCCATTGCAAACCCAACAAGGCCTCCTAGATTCTTCTGGCCCTCACCAACGCTTGATCTTCCTAAACAGTACATTTCCACCATGATTCCAAACCAATTAGGAAACAGATGAGAGAATGTGTAGGACACGAAGAAATTCCCTCCAACCCTACAGACCCCCGTTTTAATACCTCCAAAGCCACATAACTTTCCTCTCCCTAACCAAATTTGGAAACCTTTACATTTTTTAACCTCGAGAAGTCCAACATACAACCTTTCCATTTCCTAGCGACGATTCAAACCTCTTCACAGAATTTTAGTCCGAGTGTCCCTCCAACGTCGAGCATTCGCCCATTTCACATCGATCGTGGCAACTGCCTCTCATCATAGCCTTCGACTACCATTACCTTCAATACATCATTAGACCTTGACACCCCTAACATTCGATACAGTGTTGCTATTGCGCGCCTATAAGGGTATTCGTCTACATTCGTCACATTATCACAGCCAAACCACAGTAATACCAGTATGCAAATATTATTGTCCATGATCTAGTATCCGTCCAAACAACAATTACCTTCCTACGCTACCCCACAAAAAAACCCATACAAAAAACCAAACTGCCAAAGATACAAAAAAATGCCCACATAACCATCGGTCCTACTTCAAAGGCCCCGCTTCAGTGCCGGTCCTGCACCTCGCAATCTCTCTGTACTGACAAGACATTTAGCCATAGCCATCAGAAAGAGA